>JAVQKI010293916.1:0-12069 GCA_036025975.1 Nematalosa erebi
AATGAAATGAGTCTCATCTGCCATTAAATCAACCTTTGGAAGTTATGAACCCTTTATTAATGCTTAATAACACCTACATAAGAGCACAATTATTCAGCCCAGTCTCCAGGTCTCTGACAAACTGATAGTAGGTGTGCTTCACTAATGCTGAGTCACAAGGATGTCTGCAGCACTAGTAGAGTGAGTTTCTGCTACTGCTACTGCTGCGTCACTCACCAAGTCGAACACTGCCAGGTCATCAATCAGCGCCATAGCCTCATGGCCCTCACAGCAGCACACTGACACACGGGCCATTAAAAATACATTAGACTTCCCAGCATGCCTCTCTGCCACACACACCACCTCCCACCCCCACCCCAGTGGGTGAATTTAGGAGAGCAGAAATGTGTGTGTGTGGGGGGGGGGGTAGTGATGTTGGAGAGCGCATCAGCATCATTCCTCCTTTCCCCCATCCTTGTGTAGCACCAGGGGACACTGATATTAGCCAGGGGCGTATTTTTAAACACTGATGCCCCCGCCATGGCATGCCAACTTTAACTCTATGTGTCAGCACCAGCTCGGAGATAAATCACACAAGGCACTAAATCCCAATTAGTGCAGAAACACAATGATGTGTTGAGTCTTGTGGCAATAACTCCTTAAAAAAAAAGTAAAATGGAAGTGTGGGATGATGACACACAGTGCACAGTGGAGGTGTGTGTGTGTGGGGGGGGGGTGGGGGGGTGGGGGGTGCAAGGCTAAGGCTGTGTGGGTGGAGGTGCTGATGGGGTCCATGGAAACGTCACTGAAGCGATGGGAGTCTGAGGGCCACCTCTAACCTCGGCCGTGATTGTGTGGGTGGGCCACAGGGACAGCTCAGGCCAGCTTACTCATTCCAAACAAAAGAATGCGAGGGAGAGAGAAAAACAGTGCGCTGCTTCTCCTGAATGGGCCTCTTACTCACCACACCACAACGAGCACCACACACACTCTTACTCAGCGCAGCCCACCTGCAATGAATGAAGCCCAGGTGGGAATGCACAATAGACACCCACACTCACCCACTCAACCATCCGTTCACACACACACACACACACACACACACACACACACACACACACACACACATAGCATTCAACCTGCTCTTCTCTTTGTTTACACACTGTTATCAGTTCACTCACTGGGATTGACCGAGCTTCTTAGCATGTCATGAGGATTATCTCCCATGAACACTGAGCAAAACAGTTCATGTACAGTGCATGGCGGTGTGGACAACATATGTGATTTGCTCAGGGTAGATTACATGTGGATTTAGCTCAGCCAGAGATAAACCTAGGGAAAAGCTACCTGATGATCCAAGCTGAACCCTGGCCGATTAATTTTCATGAGTTTAGACTTGAGTCACTTCAACTGATAATAACCAGACCTGGCACTGCCTGGCAGAGGCAGGCGCTGGGTTTAATGCCGGTGGGATGTTGGGCATCAAGCGACTGGATCGCGTACACGCTTAGAGTTTTGGGAGTGTTGACTGGCCACAAGTGGAGGTGACATAGTGATGCAAGCCAGCAAACAAACTGACAAACTGTCAGACACACTGCTGCTCCACTGACAGCAGGAGTGAGTGACTAGGCAAAGGACACTACGCTATCTGACAGGGAAAGAGAGAAAGAGGGATAGAGAGTGAGGGACAAAGAGAAGGCAGCAAGAGAGAGAGAGAGAGAAAGAGCCTCTTGAAAGCTGATGTGAGTTTATGTGAGGTACAATTGAAAAAAACACAGGCACACAAATACCCACACACATCCACCCATTCACAAACTATTAATGCTATTCATAGCACAAACTCCTACGCTAACGCCAGTTCTCAAGGTTGAAGGAGCCTTTGGAGTCACTGAGAAATGGAGTAAGAGGAAAAGCAATGCAAGCCACAATATTTACGGCTATTAACATCACTGACTTTTTCATTTTCTGTTTGTGACTCGGTCAAACACTCCTTGCTCAAGTACAATGTATGTCTCACAGTTACAGCAACAGACATGTACATTTCTTAAAGAAAAGTAACTGAATTTGAACAGAGCTCTAGCCACTGTGTCCTTCACTGAGGTAAAACCACTTAGGTCTCAATATGTGCATCTCCAAGCCACGCTTCTCAGCTTTACAATCTTCTACTGGATTCAAGGCTTTCCACTGAAAATGTACAAATGGAAACTGACAACTTACAATCATGCTACCCTCATGAATGCCAAGCGTTTCATCGAAAATATCAAAATGGTTTTCGAAAGTTAGAAATGTTTTCTGCTACACACCAGCATTCCAAAGAAAAAAAGATGACATCTCAGACAGATTTACTACCTTGTCATAGCCCAAGGGAACCCCACAGTGGGAGCATGGCCCCTCAAGGGACGCCCAGTGATGCTGGAAAAGGTCATGGTTACCGCATCAAAGGCCGTCACTCCAGGGAGGCAGTGGCTCACCCACGAGCCTGCACATACAGCTCAGCACCAGCACCACTGTAGCTAGCTACCCCTCGCTAACAGCACGCCTCCGCCAGTAAATCTCTTCATCCCACTCATGTAATTATCACAGGCCTGATGTTTCTAGGCCCCGACCCTGGGCTCACAGAGGAGGCTGCGCTTTCATGGAGTCGTGTACACGGCAGACGCTCCTAAGTACGGTGGAAAATCAAGAATGTCAGTGAAAGCAGAAAAAGGACAGCTAGGATTCAGGAGAATGAGAAGAGAGACTTGACAGACTCCCCTGTGTGCCACGGTGAGTGTTCTGAACAAAACGAGTTTCGTTGAGACGTAGCAGCGGTGCTACAAGTGTCAGAACAGCAGGGTAGTGTGTATTAATCACGTCGGAATCCGAGGTGAGCGCTCCACCTGACAGCTGCAGGAGCAGCCAGAGACAGAAGGATGATGAAATTGGTGGATAAAGCGCAAGATGAAAGAGGACAGGGGAAAGAGGGTTTTTTTCCCCAAAAAATATCCCTCCTGTTTCAGGCACATTCAGTATTACTTTCATTTGTATGGTACTGCTAGTTACTGTTTATGGTTCAATAAATGAATGGCTGCTTGTGCAATGCCCAGCATGCCTCTACAAAGTTTGTGATGTTCCAACACTGTATCATAGCTCCATCGCTCTCGCTGCTGGTCTTAATGCATCGCTATTTTAAGCAGCCTGAGTAATGTTCCTTAGGATTGTTATATTGATGAAGAGCTGTTCTTAGTGTAGACTACAACTACTGGACTTTCGATTGGACATTCTCCATGGTGTAGTCATTGAACACCTCCACACAGACACCATCTCAGTCCTGTACATCTTAGAGATCAGCCTTTACCAGGCGTGACAGGGCTGGATACCCTTGTAGTGACATATTGATTATTGAACATGGGGTTGGAGAGAGATCCTGATGCTAGTGATGAGATCAGTTTAGCCACTTACCCCTTAACCTGATAGATAGCATTTGCGTTGAGGCCTCAATACTCTCTGCTCAATGAGGTGCTTGATAAGAGCACTGGAAACTAAGCATTATCAGTCTCCACAGAGGCTTCGTATGTCGAATGTGCCCAGAGGGACTATCGCAAAATCTATAGTACTGTAGGTGGACAATGGACAGCAGGCTCTAAGATTCCCCCAAGCCCAAGACAGCCAATATACAGTCATGCTCAGTGTTTACATTAACTCAGAAGATGGAACATTATGGTTTCCATTTGATGTCAATTTGTAGCAGTGTTAAGAGGATGTGCTATAGGGCTACAGTAAGTGTCTAACAGCATAGAGTGTCTCTGGTGATGGGGTGACTTCAGGTTGCAGTTACGAGTGTTGTGGGGTGGAGGAAAGTCTGCCCTAGAGTGCAGCCAGCCCAGCGATGTTGTTTATTAGTGATTTTCAAAGCTCAAAGGAGGCCTCCAGTCTTGTGGGTGGAGAGGGTGGGGACTTTGGTGCTGGCAGAGGATCTGAGGAGCTGCTAAAATGCTGTTTTGAGTCGGAAAAGCTGAGATTCTCAAAACCGTACAGGCAACGCACCCTCCTGTCTTACTCCTTCTAGCAATCCATCGCTCATCAGCCTAGCTAATGACACCAAAAGCAGCTCTTCACATCCACTTTCATCCAAGCCATAACATGGAGATTGCTCACTCTCATCTGAAATATCTGCCTCTTTAGTAAAGGGTGTCTTCACTCTTCGACATCGTGACTATTTAATATTCACTGTAAAGTTAGCAGAGAGCTTCTTCTTACTTACGGCTCAAAGACGTTGAGTTTCATATGAGGCCTAGTTTTATGTATGAAATTATGCTAATACAACCCCATCGCTAGATTTTGGAGTGAAGAACCTTCCTGAATGTCATGATGGAATTCCCACATGACAAATAGGGTGAGAGAATGCGGGATATGCGCTTTCATCATTACCAAGCATATCAGCTGCTCAGATACACTTAATCAAAGAGAGGTTCACTGTATTGATCCTTTAGATGAAAGATTAGATTTGATTTCTTGTGTCCCGAGACATTTAATAAAAAGCAAGATAAACACAAGCTAAAGTTCAGACAAGGTTGCAAGGTTGCAATTAATGTGCATTTACTTTTGAAGAGATCAAAAACCATTTAAAATTTGAAGGATCACCTTATGCAAGGTACAAGCTGGAGCCAAACTTACTAAACTTACATCATCACAACAAAAGGCTGTAATTAGCACCTTACTGATAGCCAGGCTAGATTAGTGCTTCCACTCAAATTTTCATTGAGCTCCATTACTGCGTCAGCGGTCTGTCCGTAGGCTTAGGTATCCACTGGCAGAGTGAGGGCAAAAAGTGATGACGTTGAACTCAAATGGTGCATTCCAATGTGTAACATTCGTCACAACCAATTGGCTTGCAAGCGGTAGTGATTGGATGAAGCAGAAAGTATCTGCCCACTGGGAAGCAAACGCATTCCAATGACTAGTGAATGAGTTTGCAATGCTTTAAGTGCTCACCTTGCTGTTTGCATTATTGGGACACCACCTGCGATAAATCGTTCAATTAACAACACTACAGTCCCATTGCGATCTCGTTCCGTTTCCGTTCCTTTGTAATAATGACATTCAGACTGGGCCATTGTTTTAAGCCCAGTTGTGAATGGGGTATGTGAATGGAACACAAAATGTGGAATAATTTAATCTCTTTCACATTCCAATCATACCTCTGTCTTTTTCTTTTCTCTCTCTCAACATAGTATATAAAAACATAGGTGGGCCCTTGGAAAACACTGGACCTATTTCTTAATCATAATCTGCTATCGGCTCAAGTAATCCATTCCTGAGGCAAAGACATAGTCAAAACTCTGTGTGGCCTAGCTTCCCATCTTTCCTTGCAGTTTCCACACACTGCAAGGGGTGGGTAAACAAAAACTACTCTTCTGATGACACCGCTGCATTCTGACTAACCTCTCTGGTGGCTGGTTAGCTGAGCAACACTAAGAAGTATTTTTAGCGCCTGATGTATGGAGATGGATGGGCCCAAAGGATGCTGGGTAAATGGAGACAAACAGCAGGGCGAGCCATGGCGGAGCATGACACAGCAGTGGAGCTCAACCGGTGTGGGAGCTGTCAACGGTCATCCATCCTGGCATTTCCCAGCAGGCATCAAACACACACACACACACACACACACACACACACACACACACATGCGCGCAAACAAGCAAACACATAAACACACACAAACACAATCTCCTCTCCCCAATAGTCACAGAGTTGCTCAGGACCTTGATAAGGTTGTAAACATTAAAAACACCAATTATTCATGTCCATATTCAGCTATGAAATGTAATGGCTTAAAATTTCTGTCTTGGTCCCTGTCTTAGCATCATCTGAACATAAAAAACATGATGTTTAATTACCAAGAATTACATTTTATCGAGAATGTTTCAGCCCTTTAAAATTGCAAAAATTGTAAAGCTGCTTAAAATGAGCATACAGGTTGCATAAAGAAGCAAGGCACTTGTTAAGTATTGTAAACATTTGTTTTTTACACATCCATTCGGTCACTAAATTGAAGGAAACACTCCCATCACAACGCACATCCAACTGCTAACCCACAGGACAAGCAAAAATAATCCTCAAATAGTCTTCATTAGAGTCACTGAGGTCTCCAGTCAACCCTACCTGATTCAGTACCCCAGCTCAGAGGAGTAATGAGCCTTACAGGGTTGATAATCCAGCAGCAAGGAGAACCGCTTCTGAGAAGTCATTGTGAGGGGGTGTTGTTGTGAGAATCTTCCACAGGGAAGATTTGCACAGATTCGCTAGCTTTTATGAATGATTAATATCACATGTTTATGGATCACATGTGTTGAAAAAAAGAAAGGAAGGGGCAAAAAGAGTGCCATTTTCAAACAGCCTTCAGGCCTTTGTCAGCAGTGTTAATAAATGTTGCAAATCATCCGTGGTCCCTTGACTGTTTCTGGCTTGGAGGATATTGGGAACTGAAACTTATGTGTGGTTTATTGTCTCTTCTTGTCTTTGAGACAATTGTGTCTGTTCTCGGACACAATTTTAACAGCAGTCCCTACCCAAAATGAGATGAACTTGTTTATGAAACAGTGTCGAGAAAAAGAGCCACTGAAAAATTCAGGAGTTTCACGATTATATTATCTGCAGTAATTCTGAGAGGTTATGACATTCAGTTAGTCTGTTGCTTTTCTAATAACTGCACCATGAAAATAAGCTATCCTATGAGCAACAGTGCATAACTGTGGCTTAGTGGCTCTGAGGGGTGTGTCCTGAATACACCCCAGAGCGTTGAGTTCCTGCTACCCATTGCTGATCTGTCTCTATAAACAGGAATCAACAATTCACTGGAGAGGGATGTCTCATTCTCTCATTAGGTAACCACCATCTCCTCTCTGACCACAGGACTTGACCGAACTGTCAGCCTTTGGACTGCGTGGGATGCACCAACACCACAAGGATGCAAACATATAAATAAATAGCTTTAGGGTATGGTTCGCTATGAAGCTTTCATTTCTATGGCTTGCTATGACATTTCTTTGCAGCTCTATATTTATGGAAGTAATTTGACAAAAAAATCCTTGGTGAGCACTCCTTGAAAATAACAGACCACCAAAGCTTTAGTATGTCCCATTTCAGCTTCCTTCAATGATAGACAATAATGCACTCACTGTGGAGTCAAGGTCTAGCACAAGCTCTCCAATAAATGTTAAAATACCCTTTTTACTTTCTTTTATTTAGTTTATATTTTTACATTTTCAAAACGTACTCTTTTGAAAATGACATTATATACATAATATATATGATGAAAGCGCAGAATTCAGAATCAATATAGCGATTTACACAGAAAACGGCATCTTTCTATCCCATTCTCCAGGGTGATGTAGCTATGCTTTGTTCTCTGTTTATGATTACATTGTACACTATGTCCTGGACAGGAACAAGCCTCTCTTGAAAGCACAGGAATTCCGCAGTGGGATAACCATGCTGATGTCAAACTACCCAGTGACTGAAGAAGAGAACATAGGCCCATGCACACAAACATACACGTTCACACAAACACTCATGAAAAAGACTGCCAATAGCCAAGAGCTAACTTTCCAGTGTTGATCTGTGTAGTAGCTGATTTATCATAGCGCTCTGTCACTCACAATCATCCACCCGTGGGATAAGTGCAGGAAAGTACGTAATTCACACAAATGCTTGTGGCTAATTTTACACCCTGATGTGGAGCTCTGTCACATGGACAATGGCAGGAACGGTAGAGGAGGAGGAAGGATGTGTGGAAGGGTACGCGTGCATTGTGCAAGGCTTCCTTGAGCACGAGAATGCAAAAACAGAGGAATACAGATGGTATGGGGGAGAGGGAGAGAGTGAGACAGACAGAGAGAGCTTTTCAGAGTAGCTGTGGGGTTAAAACATGTCTATCCATGAACTGACAGAGAGAAATATGACTAAAAATGACTTTAACTTAGATCAAGAAATCAATGCCTGTTATTAAGTATATAATGGGTCTGGAACTTGGGCTTCATTGACGTGTGACATGAATCTGCTACTGAATGGCAGCTTTTATTTCAGGCAGCCATCATTGATATTGAGCAGCCCCAGTTGGGACCACATGCAGTAGCCTACTTGTCATTCACTTCTTAAACACTGCCCTAATGCTTTGAAGTATCACCAGACAATGCCTAACTGACTAGGCATGTTTGTTGAGGGAGCGATGCATTATAAATATAGGCTCATTCAGCATAGGCAGGAGTGTTACACCTGGGCCATCATCTGCTAGAAATTAAATTGTTTGTCCCTCAATTGTTTGTTGCTTTTCAAACATGGCCTACCATGTGCTCGAGACTGCTTTTTTTCGAACTCAAAAATAAGAACGGGACGATATGTCTAGACACTGTCTGTCTCTCTAAGTTAAACAAAGGCGGACCACGTGTACATTTCTGACTGTCACAAAAACATCCTACAGCAACAGCAGCATCGATCTGTCCCATCCTTTTACGAGGTTTATTTCCTAATTTGTATCAGAGGTATGTTGGCTGCTAGCCTTTGGCTAGGAAGACTGTTTGAAGTGGTTGCATTTGGCCATTACGAAGCCAAGTAATGAAAAGAACAACAAACTCAGAGGGAGGAGTGAGGAGAATAAGAGTCCTGAAGAACACTATCCTTATTTAAACTACAGCCTAAAAAATAATCCAGCCTTCTTTCACACAGCTGAAAGCAGCAGCCATTTTGGTTCTTTTCCTCCTTCTTTTTTGATGAGGAAGTACTGCCTCAGAGCTGTTTGGTCCTCATTAGTTCCATCATGGCTGGGTCTGATGAGGATTTAGTCAGCAGCTATTTGTCAGCAGTGTGCCTAAAATACTTTAGGGATCCTGAAGAGCATCATCACAGCAGACTGAATACATCATGCGCACAGAAGTTTGCCGTCCAATCCCTATGGTCCACTCATGCTAACACATACAGACTGTCCTTATAACTTTGGTTGCAGAAAAAGAATGTAGGCCTACTCAGCTGTAGTAGAAACAGCAGCACAGTAATGTAGAAACAAATTTGAAATGATTCCCTAATCAAAGCTTTCAGTTAGGATGGCTAATATTTTTCTTTTTGAGTCACAGTAATTGTGAAGTGAATTGTGATAAAGATACAGATTAGATTTAAACTCTGATGCGCATTGCTCATGATTTTTACACAAGAAATCTACACGCTGTTGTAACTGTATTGTGGATGCAAACACATGGTGATGTTGCTGAAGTAAAAAAGAAGCAGGTGGCAGATGGAGCCAGGAGACAAGTGGAGCAGATTTAGACAGGTGATGCTGGGGAGTTGATGACTGAAAGTGAGAAAATTCTCGAGGCTGGCTGCTTCTGCTAATGAACACATATGTAGTGTGTTGTTACATTACTGAGCTTTGACAAGGTATTTGGATGTGTGTTTTTACAAGCGCGATGGAAATAAAACACACAAAAAAATTGTTGCTGATTTGTGTATTTTGAAATTCTGAAATTCATTTATAATGCCACAATATACAACACAGAAGAAAACTAAATCTCAGACAACAATTGTCTGAAACAACTTTTTATGTCTCTAAAAAGTTCTGCAACATCTTTAAAGAGTAAAATGTTAGAAACTTCTTCTCTTATCAGTGTGTGAGGACAGCCAAGACTACATAACTCTACAGGATATCATCAGCCTCACAGAGGCACACTTTCTGTGCTATCTTCACTGGGCACCTCTCCCTTGAGACAGCTTTCCACCATAATAGGATTTTTACTTTTATGTTTTTTAAGCATTTAACCCTGGGCTGGCGGAGTGCACAAATTGCATTGATCTGGAGAATATAGAGTGGTAGTGCCAGTCTATTTATAGGTCCCAGCCTCAAAGTCAGCGTTTGATGTTTTACACATCGCTTTTGTTGTCTTTAATCTCACTACTGAACAGTGGTCTTCTTGAGAGTCAGCTGAGTGGTCAACATTTACCTGCCCTTCTGCGTGAGAATGAGCAAGAATAAATGGCTGTAGACCCTCCACCAAAATCAAAGCGGTATGTTGTGTGCACAACAAAGCCTGACTTAGAGCCATGAAGTGGTTCCTGTCTTCAAAAAGAGCCCTGTGTTCTTAAAGGGCTTGCCAAGGATTAGAGGCAAATCCATGGCATCCATCAAACGCCCCCAACAGATGCTTATCGGTGAAATAATGAAGCAATCAACGCTAGCATTCGGTGTGCTAATTACCACACAGGCTAGCCTAGGTCGCCTGGGACGGCGAGTGTTGCAATGTGGGCAGGTCTGAGACATGGGGTGGAGTACGCTTGGAGGTGGGGGGTGGGGATGTTTAACAGGCTACCGCCAACAGATGTTTAATTTTCGCAAAGAAGCAGTAGTGTCGGCCAGGTCGCCCCATCAGTCACTAGTGAATAAATGAATGAGTAAACAGCACAGACCAGGGGGGGAGAGGGAGAGAGAGGAGAGTGCGTCGCTAGCCATGGTGACATGCGAGTCTCGGCTCCTCCAGCATCATGAGTAATCACGCTGCCACTCAGGGTGCTTTATGAATATGGATGACCGCCGAGGACAGCCTCTGATAACCACACAGCATGCTGGAGTCATGACTGCGAGGCTGTGTTGCATTGTGTGTCCACATGGCACAAGAGGTATTAAGCTGTCCGACAAGCTTAAAAGCCAACAAAGCAGTGTCAGCTGTTCAACACAAGCAATGCAAGATAGTCAACACTTACAACAGTAAGAACTGCACAACATACAAATAGTTTACACCATTACGGATTGCGATTCTTTTACCATAATACTTTTAATACCCACAGGCATGTGTCATTCTCAGTGGGATATGAAATGGGCAAAGACAAGGTAAGGGTGACATTTCACATTAAGGGACTGTCAGGTATGAGTAGCTTATGTGTCTGTCCACAAATAAAGCCTGTGATTTGACTCCCTTTGAAAAGCTCTGAAAGTGTATAATGGCATAGATATTTATTGATTGTCTAGAGGCGTGGATTACAGTCTGGAACGAGATGTGGCCGAGGGAAGTGAAAAAGTCTGCCAGACAGAGTGAATATCAATGGCATTTCCCTCTGTTTATGACTGGGGCAGTTAAATGCCAAACACCTCACCCTGGGGAAAGTCAAGAATGGGAGGATGACAGCAACAGAATTAACAAGTTCCTCTCTCACCCTCTCTCTCTCTTCCACTGTCTCTCTTGATTTCATCCTTTTCAACTCCACAATGAGGTGGTGGACTGATCAGCAGGGGCTATTATTAGCAGAGGAGTGAAAGATGGGCAGAACCCAAGGGAAGAGGGGAGATGAGGAGAGAGAGAGAGAGAGTGTCGAGCCAAGCCCTGCTAACATTGTTTCAGGGGTTGCTGTGGTGACAGCTTCCTGAGGATATGACTACAGCAGTGTAAAGCACAGTCATGAGCGAGACAGCAGGAACACAAGGAGTGACTGAACACACACATGGACTCACAAAGAATATCTTACCTTATTGATAGACCTGTGTTTCATGTACATTCATATGCATCTGACCCCATCAACTTTACACTGAATGACGACTGTTTATTGTCATTCAGTGTAAGCAGTAAACTAAAACAAACCATTTTTGTAGCCCATCCCTGAACGAGGTGCCACATAAATCAAGGACATCTGCGCTGATTTTACTGGCTTGAAAAGAGCCTGTCCTTCAACCGCATTTGGCCAATTTGCATCCCTCTCCGTGAATAAGCCCCAAAAATGCCAAGTCATCTCTTTCCAGTTTGGCTTGTGCAGAGAGAGGAGCTTAGCTGAGTGAATGGGATGATTTCATTTACCTCAGGCTGTTGTCCAAAATGCCATATATCATGTAGCACGGCCACCTTGGCAGTCTTCGCCAGGAACTACGCCAACACGAGTGAGGGAAGTTCATTACTCAACCTACACCAGGTGACAATGGATGGATCCCAACGTCCCCTTACCTCTAGGCTCCGAACCTTATGAAAGACATGGGGGGGGGGGGGGGCCGGGACGACGACAATGATGAAGTAAATGATGATGAGTAAAAGGAGGCTGTTTAATGATTGGTATGTTTTGAAAAAATAACCTGCGCCT
>JAVQKI010294014.1:0-10784 GCA_036025975.1 Nematalosa erebi
AGACAGTGACCGGCACAGTCCAGCATTCCATTGTGCTCGACCCACAGTCACTCCCGCCACACACACACACACACACACACACACACACACACACACACACACACACACCAGAAGCACTCTACTACTGGGCACACATGTAGAAACAAACACAAACGCACACATCCCCCAAGACAGGTGCCAGCTTTAAGCTACAAACTATGTCTTGGTATAACACTACCCCCCTTTCCTCCTTCAAACCCAGTGCGTCTCCCTCACTCTCTTTGTCCCTCTCTCTGTCTATCTGTCTCTCTCCCACTCTTTCCTTCTCCCTCCTCCACAGTCACAGAGCCGACTTTATGGCATGGGTAAAAATAGTGCAGCCGCCACAGAACTCTGGGTGAACCTGCGGTAGGAGAGGCCTGGCCTGGTCTGGTCTGGAGGGTAGAGGAGGGGAGGTACTCTGAAGGCCAGGCAACAGGGCCTGAGACTGGGGTGATGGTAGCTGACCAGCCCTGGGGCCCGGAGTTGCAGCTGGAGGGGAGCCAGAGGGCATGGGCAGGGAGAGAGAAGGGGGGGGGCAGATGACGGGAGTCTGGCTGCCTGACCGAACCACCGGTGGGAACCCTGGAGGAATGACCATGACCGTGGGTGCACCGGGAGCACTGTGTGTGTGTGTGTGTGTGTGTGTGTGTTTTTTAAGAACTGTGTGCTTGCGACCTGATGACCACATGTGAGGACAGAGAAGACGCATGTGTTTGTGTGTATGTGTGTGTGTGTAAGATTTTTCTTACATTTGTGTATGCGGTCTAGACTTTTTAAGCACTGAGCGCATGTGATTTGGAAACCATGAGAGAATGCGTGTTGTATACTGTATGTGATCATTATGTACAAATATTGGAATATACTAACAACACACTAGGACAGCTTCATAAATTAAATCCACAATGAAGCAATGAAGGTGTTTAGGGTATATGTCTGTGTGGACATCGTGTTGAGAATACGCGTGTATGCGTTTGTGTTTGTGCGTTTGTGTTTGTGTGTGTGTGTGTGCACACGCATTTGTGTGTGTGTCACAAAAGGTGACAGATGAAACTGGATCTGGGGTGATTCACACACACATGACCACTCTTTTTCCATCAGCCTGCTCCTCAGCTGCCCTCTGAGACACACAAATACACACACACACACACACACACACACACACACACACACACACACACACAGATACTGGGGCTAAGACAAGACTAAACTGGCTGCTCGTGCCGAACAGCCAAATACTCACCACCACATGATCACCTCATGAGTGCCTGAGTGAGTGAGAAATAGTAAGTGTGTGTGTGTGTGTGTGTGTGTGTGGGTGTGGGTGTGAGTGCTGTCTGAGTGAGTGCGTCCACTTGGACATGTCTAGGAATTAGACATTGCTATTGTTATCCTTAATGACTTGTTAATTCTGTCTTGTTGAGTGCACGTGTTGACAAGCGTGAAAGCAGGGTTTATCATATTCACTTTCTTGTCTGATCACATTGGCTTTGTTTGTGTGTGAAGAAATAAAAGGTGTTTGATCTAAGGGAGTTGGCAGGATATTACTAGGATAAGATTTACACGAGTGAGACAAGCCACTGAGTAAAAGATTTCTCACTCGTAAAGTAATGCAACTGATAGAGTATCCAGTGAAACACGAACCACAACGAACAGCCAGCACTTGTAAACCACACTCAACAAAACAAGACTGTGAAAAATATTCAGATTTAACACACAGTTTTACACACTTGAGCACAAAAACAGACAGACAGACACACACAGACTTGATCTCTTCCCCTGAAGTACATGCACACATGCATACACACGCGCACGCACGCACGCACGCACGCACGCACGCACACACTATGTCCTTTTGCCCCAACCCCTGCCCCTTTCCCATATCAGGCTGGTTGCATTTGACGGGCGAAGGAATTTTCCGACCTCCCGCATTTCAAAAGCAGCATTGCGGTCACAGGCGAGGCGGCTGCATTTATTTTGTTTTATTTTTTTAAAGCAGTTACCGTTCACCCACCCACCAGGACTGGTCTGGACCTCCACCTCACCACAACGCTCGCATTCCCTTGAATGTTAAACTTTCCGTTACACATCGCCCATGATCCCTCACGAGAAACCTTTGCTTTAGGGACAAGCAAAGCGAGGATTTACCTCCAAGGAGACGCAAGGAGTCTCAGAGGCTGGCTGTGGTCTTGTCGACGGCTTCACTTCACTTTCCGTTACAAAACCCCAAAGCCGACCAAGAAGAAAATTCTGTGGTCACGGTGACCAAAGGTTTAGCGTTTTCACAAATTCAAAGAGGGCTGTTCCGACAGGAACAATTTCTTTGCCCTGCCGAATACTTGCATGTTAAAATGCCCCCCCCCACCCACCAAAAGAGAGAGAATTTTAGTGGGTGATAAACGATTGCTGAGGGATAAACCTGGGGTCGTTGTGAAACACGTTTCCTTGAAATACGACGTGTACAAAGCAGTGCAAATCCAGCGGAGAACGAGGAGATGCTGTGTGTGAAAGAATGAGGCGCTTGGCAAGGAAATGCAAAGCTGGGAGTGTGTTTGAGTTATAGAGTGTTATGGTCCAACCAGAAGGGGTTTTGCCGGGAAGTCGGCGAACTTTAGCGACTTTGGTCAGGTCGGAGGATCTTCAATCAGCGCTGGGCTTTATGAAACTGCTCCGACCTGTGCTAAACGAGCTGCCGGCGGAGCGGGTGTGTATAAGAGTGTCAAACAGACGTGCTGGCGTATTTACGCTCCCCGCGGTGGTTACTCAGTTGCTGGGGGAAGGCTGTGTGCCAGCTGGGACAGGATAAGATGAGAGGAGACGCGGGTCCGTTCATCCGCCTGCTCCAGAGATAGAAGGGGGGTTTAGGGGTCACATCCTCCCTCCAAACACCCCCTCTGCCACACAAACACTGGCACAAACGCCAGCACACACACACACACACACACACACACACAGCCAAACAGAGTGGGTCATTTGGAATAACACTTGAGGAATTCCTTTCTGCTCCCCTCTCTCTCTCTCTTTCATTCTCTCTTCCTCTTTCCACTACCTATCTTTCATCACCCCACCCCGTCCTTCCACTCCTTCTCTTCCTCTTTCCAGCTTCTCTTCATGCCATGGCACTTCTGCTGCCCATCTCACTCTCTCATTCATCCCTCTCATAGTGACACCCTCTATTCCCTCGCTCCTCCTCTCCCCTCACACTTTCTCTCTTTCATTCGGAAATCCCTCTCACACAAAACACACACACAGACACACACTTTTTTGACCCCTATCTTCACCTTATTTCCTTCTTGGTCTTCATTCCATCCTTCCCTCATTTCCTTTTTTCCTTTGCTAATAACCTCTTCATCTCTTTCTCCTGCCCCCGACACAGTCTCTCCAATATCACACCTGTCTCTTTTCCTTTCCTCCTTTGTAATGTTTTACTTTTTTTCTTTCTTTCTTTCCTTCATTCCTCCCCTATTCCTCTGTTCTTAGTTGTCCAAAGCTCTTTGTATCCTTTTTTCTGGTCTCTCTGTAGGGCTGGTAACCCCCCCTCTGTTAGAGGTCAGAGTGTAACCCCCCCTTCCCCCGAGAACCATTGGTTCAGACAGCCATCTGTCAATCATCCCCTTATCTCCCATTGGCCACTCAGAGCCACACGACTGGCATAAGGCCCAGTAATGACTCATCTACCCCCCCCTCCCACCCCGCCACTAGAGAGGTCAAAGGGCGCGTGGAAAGACACGCTGTAGTACAGGCGCATCTGCCAGCTCGCACAGATGACATGCACACACATTTGTGGTGCGGAGAGATGACACGCATGCCTCTGCCGCTCAGTTCAGAGACAGAGACACATGAACACACACACACACTAAAAGGATTTAAATTCCCTTTAACAAATTGTAGACTGCAACACACACACACACACAAATGCCAATGCCACAGGCGTTTAAGTGAAGCAGACACTCAAAGGAGACTCAACACACACGCCGTCGCCATGCTTCCTTTAAGGACACAGAGGCGGCTGTCGGGCACGCAATTAAAGTGCCGACATGAGACACACAGACAAACACACACACGTGCACATACACACAAACACGCGCACGCCAATCTCCCCAAGGCCTTAATAAATCTGGTCAATTTCCCAAAGGAGTCTCCTTCAAGCACCACCCAGTTGCTGAGCACCCCACACACATACACTGACACACGCACTCACACACACATTCACTCACACATGCCTGGCATTCCGCTGGGCAGAGGGAACGCTGGCTCTTAAGATGGAGGGCAAGAGGGTGGCGGGCATGGGCGTGGGTGGATCTTTGAAAATGATCCGTGACCCTGGTTGGCACCGACGCCACCGCAGATCCCTTTAAACGGCCTGAGGCGGCCAGAGAGAGCCTGCGTGAGCTTAACGCTTCAGAGACCCTGACACACACACACATACACACACACACACACACACACCACTCAGTCATACTGAGAGGACACATATATACTGGAACGATCGGTTTTCAGCCACTTAAGAGAAAACTCCTCATAAACTTTTTAAGGTTGTTATCTTAAATCTGCCACCATGTTTGTAAAGAATTGAATACTGACCAAGATAGAGCAACACAATGCGTTACAATGGGAGTAAATGTGAATAGTTCCGGTCTTCAGAAGTGGATACATCACAATAAAAACTTTTCAATGATTTTTTGTATCAGCGTATGAGGGCTTGATTCTGGACTACAAAAAGGGCGACCCCCCCCCCCTTACGAAAATAGAACACGCAACTTAACAAATGTTTGTGCCACTGGGTCCACTTTCACCCTCTCTGATGTTTGCCGTGAACTGCAAGAAGAATAGTGCATAATAGCCAAAACAAATCTCTGTAAATAATCCTGAACCATTGTTCAGCCAGGCACAGAGAAAATCAAAGTTAAGACACTGTTCAGTAAGTTAAGACAACTGCCAAGTCTGATTCAGTCTGAACTTTCAAAAAAAACAACGGAATTAACAGTTTAGTTTTTGATGCAATTTTGAGTCAGTTTCCAAACTTAACAAAGACTATGTTTACTTTAGGCCGCAATCGAATAAATTCGCAATGCAGAACAGAAGCGATCTCTGTCCGAACATGGGGCTTAATACTGTCTTCAGATTGTTACGTCTCAACGGGTAGGTATGGATTGCATCTGCAACACAAATGTTATGGTTTTATTTGAAAACACATTAATGTAGATGCAGCCTAAACTTGTCAATAGGTTGGTATATGTGCCATAGCAACAATGTCTAGTAAAAAGCCTCAAGAGTTTACATTTTATAATTTTGGCTGAAACCAAATGTTAAGCTAAACTTTAGATCAAAACACAAACAGTTGATGTCCTAAATCTTGCTCACTCGTCCCCTAGATATTCAAAAAAGGGGAGGCCGAATTCTGCACCCAGCCAAAAACCGGTTGTCTGAAGTAATTCCTATCGCACACGCAACGACACATGTGGTACACGTGTGTCATTAGCCACAGTATGCCTGCACTGACAGACAGTGACAGACAGAGACAGAGACACACACACAGCAATAGGTATGCACACATATCCTTAAGAAGATATATAGGGTGCACATATGAGCTGGAGAACATAATCTCATTGAAGCCAGACAACAAGCGCATAGCTGCAGACATACTCTTAATCATCTGTGCATTCACACAAACTCACACATACACACATACACACACTCAAACACAATTGGACACACATATGCAGTGCACACAAATCCTATATATGGCACGCATTCCGCGAGGAACCGAATACCTTTTTAACCACACATGTGGCAAAACTGAAGGCCTATCACTTCAGCGGCTTCTCATACGACCACACAAACAACCCTCTCTTTAACACTCTCTTACTCCCTCCCTCCCTCCAACATCTCTCTCTGTCTCGCTCTCTCCGACACACACAAACACAAAAAGGTATACAAACAATAAAGATTACTCTAACAAAAGCAAAACTCAAACGCAGACCTGAATATGGGCATAATAACAAGGCTCTCCTATTTTCCTCACCTTGGGTCAGAGCCCAAACCCCAGACCACTGACACACATACACACACAGAGTTGATGAATGAAAGGATATGATTGGGCGGCAGGAAATTCCAGCTGAGCACTTGATTGGCCAGTGCTAGGTAGCGCTGGAACACTGAGGACATCTGAGCGTTGAGGTTCTCCCTGCGGCTGAACTCTTGTAGAACCTCCATTGTGAGCATGAAGATCTGCCTCAGGTCATCCTCCTGAAACACAAACACAAACACACACACACACACACACACACACACACACACACACACACACACACACCATCAGCACAACAACATCTTAAAATAGAGCTGCACTGCAGATAACTACTAATCCACAATCCATTAGCACAAAGACTGCTCAGTAGTTATACACATAAAGATCTGCTGATTACACTGTTGTACAGTATACACACATATACTCACTCAATCACTGAGGGGGTGTACGCACACATAGAACACAACAAAATGATAAACTAATGACACAATGACAACTAAGGAACTAAGTCATTACAAGCAATAAACAAGTCACTGACACATACAATTTTAATTCAACAAAAAAACACAATGGCCATTAAATGGCCACAAACAAAAGACTCACACACACTCAGACTATACACACACGTGGACATCTGTTCAGCGATTCTCAACATGATAATACAACACCCTGTACTCACATGCGTTTGAACACAAAAGCAGAAGAATAATTGTGACATTCATTACACACGCAAACGCACACACAACACGGCCTAAGCATTTATGAGTGAGGACGCAGCAGCTTTTAATAAATAAACAAACACAGACGTGAATGCCCATGACAAGGAAAATTAGTTGTAGGGTGTAGAGAGGTAGGAAAACAATGTCAGACAGCTGTAAAATGAAACTACAAAAAACATCCCATGCTCTTGAAAACATGACTCACGAGTCTGTAAACAAAGTGAATGGGTCTGAGATTTGTGAAGCTATTTGGTTAGCAGTAGGTAAACACAACTGAGCTAAAAGGAGTTGTGCTGTATTGTATTGGTATGCTGTGTGTGTGTGTGTGTGTGTGTGTGTGTGTCTAAGTAAAATAGGAGTGCGTCAGGGTTGTAGCCACAGACCTGGAACTGACGCTTGCAGTTGCCATGGAACTCCATGCTGAGGCCGATGTTGCTGGTCTTGCTGGAGCTGGAAAACTCACTGAGTAGCGCTGTCAGGATGGAGCAGGCCAGCGTTTGCTGCACGCACACACACACACACACCCACCCACCCACACAAACACAGGTCAAAGGTTAAAGGTGATGGTTAAGACTCATACACAAACAACATACAGCCCTACGATGTGAGTGTGGCAATGCGAGTGTGTGTGTGTGAGTGTGTGTGTGTGTGTGTGTGCTGGGCTCTGTTCGTCATCCCCTGATGATCTTGCTGTGGGCAGCTGGCTGGCTCAGGGCCTGAGCGTGTGTCTTGCACGCGCTGCTGTCTTAACCAGGACATTTATCAACCAAATAACCGCGCTCCACACCACCAGTGCAGGGCAGCATACAGCCTGCTTCACACACTTCTCATCACATACCGTGACAGGACGAGGAGCTACAACAGAAAGAGCCAGATTTCACACCGCACAAAATAATCAGGTGATTTTGTTGACAAACACAAAAAAACGTGAGGACTGGGATTCATCCAGTAACTAAAGTTATTTAATAAATAACACTAATCTTTCAGAGGGCTCAACAAATAAATTCTGAAGTATTTTTATTCCAAAAACAGACCAAACAACTTGCATCCATTCTCTTCACGAAGATGAAACGAAGCGAAAATCTGTCACTACAAGCAGCACTTAGTGCTTATTCCATTTGCTTGTCCTTACTTTGATGTTCTTGGACGAGCCAGAGAGTTGGAGAGTTTTGGACGAGCCGCTGCTTCGGCAGCACGCATGGCTCCAGCGCTCCAGAATCCCTCAAAGCCCCACGGATCCCCACAACACAAATGTAACCGAGGGCAACAGCTGCTCTTGTTGTCTCGGCGCCATTTACACCACATTCATGAAACCACTCCACACAACAACACTCTGTAAACAGCTCAATCAACCACTAGTGCACGACGCTGCACACACCTCAGGGAGACACTCTATGCTTACGCAAGTGGCGCCATCTTCTGGCAAGACAGTGAAAGTGCTCGACTAAGTATGCTTTGCAGGTGCCTTTCAAAGCGTCTCACAATAGCAGACTAGAACGGAATAGGTTACAACTTTCTTGCCATTTGAGCTTAGCCACACCTAAGACAGACATACAACTTGTTAGGAGCTTGGACAACAACACATAACAAACCCCATACTTTTTCCAGCGTTTAATGTTAAAGAATTACATTTTCACATTCACTCCATGGATTTAACCATCACTGAGAGCAAAGTGGAATTATGGAAGTGGAAATATTTGTTTTTAGTTACGGTCAGTAAACAGGCAGGTTCAATTTATCATTCAAATTCAAGTGAATTTTCTGGTTTGGCAACAGCACAGTATTCCCCAGTGTGACCAATTACTCAATTGCTCCATTACTTAATCCCCACGGACACTCACTGTGGCCACGGCAGTGTGCCCATCACTGGGTGACACGAAGAACACATCCAAGTCTGCAAGCCCAGCAACAACCATAACGTTGTAAAAAAAAAAAATCACTTCATTTGCAGATATGGAGCATATGAGTAACTGCTGCTTGTGCACAGCTGAAAATTTCCCACTTACGCAGTTCCAGGGGATCTGTTGTGTCACCTTCCATTAGTCAGTGAAATCTCCCATTAAAACAAATGCTATTGCTATAACTAGTCAAGCCCGACATGATAAAGTGCTTAGCCTCCAGCTACTCACAATTAGCTGCCAACAATTCTGGCCTCTGCTGTTACATCGACTCATTACCCCTTCTTGGCATTCCAGTAGGAAGCAATAACTCGCATTCCGGATCTTTCTTACACGGCATAATGGCTTTGCCTGGCCTCTCTCACACCTTGATTTTTTGTCAGCGAGATAATGACAGAATAACGCATGGCCATAAATCCTGACTCCTTGTGAAAAGGCGTAAGTGTGTGGGACGTCAACTCATCAGCCAGCCGTGTGAAAGAGATGTGGATTTATACGGATGGATTCAGTTTCACATCATGGGCCTCTATGGCTTTCATATGGTGGACGTGAAAGCAGGGAATATACTGGACGCTACACGAGAAAGAAAAGGGTGCAGGCCTCTCAAACCACACGATGAACCACATGATTTATGGCTCCCACTGAAGGACCTGCAGCTGTACTCAACACAAGACTGATGATAAAGCAGCAAAAAGGTGCTGGTTAAAAAACACACACACACACACACCCACACACACACACACAAGCGCTAAAAGGGAAAATGAGAGCATCTTCTTGCAAACACCACCCACAGCCTAGCCTGACTAGTGTGGTGGTGCTCAATACTGTATCTCATTACAGTTCTCCAAAAGGGAACTCTCCAAAGGCTTCGGTTTCCAGAACGTAATTTTTTTAGCAACCAATTAGTGAACACAAATATAAGGCAGAGCCAATAGGCAAATGCTAACATACCAGGAAGTAAACAAATGCCTATTCAGAGTATTCAGACTCAAAGTGTAAAGACATGAAAGACTAGACAGACTACTACAGTACAGCCCCGCAACCACTGATCAAATCTGATGCTTCTGATGGCATAGCTGGCAGTGTTGCACTTTATTTATTTATTTGTTTGTTTGTTTGTTTGTTTGTTTGTTTGTTGGTTGGTTGGTTTGTTACAGCTCAGTGCACAGAACTACACACAGTTTATCCTGGATGGTTGGTGGGAATTAAATGTGCATTACTCATCTGTTATAAAATACTGTTGTTAAGGTTACAGTCACAAACTTGGATTCAAAACTTGTGAAAGTGAGTTTTCATTTCTTGCGATGTCAAGGCTGATTCAAAATTATAATTATTTCGGAATAGAGAAAGGCCACTCATAAACTCAGCTATAAACATAATAGAACAAAAATACAGGCCATGGAATAATCTGGATCAAAGTTCACAGAGCAGTCTGGGACAAACAAAACTTTTGTCCCTTAAAAGTCAGGTGGGTAGTGCATAGCCAGACGTTCCAGTCAGAGTAAGCTGACAGATATAGGGCTAAGGCTGCCCGACTGTGGTGCATGGCTTTGAAGTACAGGAAACCTTTCAGTCCACTGCAGTCAATTCTGCATATGGCTTTCTGCCTCTCTCATATATTTACACAAAAAACACCCACAGACGCTGCAACCCAACAGCTGTTATCCACACTGGTTTGTTTACAGTTGTGTATGCTATGCTTTAGTTAGTTGCCAATGAACCAGTCTGTGTCAGCGGTGAACTGAGGTCACCATTTCAGGCAGCTTTAAGACAATTGATGCAGCTCCATATCAGATCATATAAATTGTGTCTGTCGTTTGTTTGCTATTTGTGCTCTCTGTTTACAAGCTGTTAGTTTGTTGTTTGTGGCCTGGTGCCGCATTGTGGGGATCTACTGGCATTTGTGACACTGAGGTCAACTCACCACTGTGGGGTTGCCGCTACTAATGAGCTGGCTGACTTCGTGGAAGATGCCCTTGCAGTTGATGGACTTATCCAGCGAGCCCCGCTTCACGATGACTGCCACAGCCAACAGGACCTGCTCACGGACATACTTCTGAAGGCTACAGGAGAGAGAGAGAGAGAGAGAGAGAGAGAGAGAGAGAGAGAGAGAGAGAG
>JAVQKI010294031.1:0-12917 GCA_036025975.1 Nematalosa erebi
CACACGCACACTCACACACACACACACACACACACACACACACTGACACACACACACACACACACACACCCACACAGCATGCCGAGGATAGACTTTTTGGTTGGGCCTTACTATTAAAAGCTCTGACAGACAGGATAGCATATTCCTATAGCTATTTGCAAAATAAGGATACAGAAATAGATATTTCAAACCATTTGTTTGTGAATCATACAGCGAAAATAAATGAGATAGGAAGACAGGAAATGACAAAAATGACTGAATTGTACACTCCCTCACTTTGACCTTTGTAATGTGTGGGAGCATCGTCCACGTAAAGGTCTCTTGTTCACTAAGGAGCCACACAAAGGTGATGGCACAGACCATGGGTAAGATTCAGGATTAATTATATTGAGATTCACCCTTTGTAAAACCAAGGCCAACTACTTAATCTACTGAATATGTTTCTCAAATATTTATCAATGCGGGTTAGTGGGTTCAGAATAGGTTCAATGGTGTCAAAATGAGTCATCTTCCTATGTCTAAGTCTTATTTTTTAACACACATTTGTGTGTATTAATAAGTGTGTGTGTGTGTGTGTGTGTGTGTGTGTGTGTGTGTGTGTGTGTGCGCGTGTGTGTTCATGTTCTTGTGTTTTATGAATGTGATCTCATCTTTCAGAGGTGGTGGTAAGGCTTTTTTGCCCACCACAGAATAGGGTGAGAGAGCATGCTTTTAAAAATGCATGACAGTAAAACTCTCCTCTGTGATTTCATTCATCCCCTGTTTTCAAACCAGTTGCGTAGACCACTCTATCATACCAATACAATACAGATACAGTATGAGCCAACATGGGGTGGAAGGAGCTCTGATCTGACAAGGCAATGACTGATCCAGAGTCAGCTGTTTTACAGGCACCGAAGTCTCTAAAGCTGCTTTGAGGAAATGTCCTGTGTTCCAGACTCTGTGAACGAAGTCTTTAGCAGCACACTTCACGGAACACCCCACTGATAATGTCTTTGAGACTAATCTTCCACAGCCTCCTGTGAAACTCTGTGTTTTCTCTATCTGTGGCAATTACATAATAACAACATACTGTGAGATGTCCATTCAGGTTGTTTGAAGATAAGTATCTGCTTCATATCAAATTTCAACAAATTGTGCGATACACTGCCTCTCCTATTATTTGTAAACGTGGTTTGTAAATGTGTGCCCATACCAATTATGGCAGCTCTTCATTTCAATATAATGGTACAGTAGATTCGATTTTTTTGCAATAGGGGTGTGATAGTGATAGCATTAAGAGCATGTGAGGCTATTTTCCCTAGCCCACAAGAAACAAGAAGAGGTGACTGGGTAAGCTCGCTAACACACTGAACCAATTGTGTACTAGGCCAGTGGCTGGTACCATCTCCACTGAGTGAATGACTGCTGTCCTGCCCAGAGCAGAATACTGAACACTACATTATTTTATATCTTTACCATTTGTCATCAGGGGGAGATAACTTTCAATCCAATCCAATTCTGAAACTGTACTCTTTCAGATAGACTCTACAGAACACTGTCCCCCAACAACTATAATGTCCTTTTTGACAGCATCTGCTATTTAAGAACCTCACTGCAGATGACCTCATATACCGCTTGGTGATTATTGCCTTGTCTAAGATGTAATTTGGGAATGGGAACAGATCTGTCGTGGTCTTCAATAGCTGATTAACTATCTCACATGAAAAATTACTTCACTGATAGAATAAATAGGATGTGACATGTAAGGCTCACAGGAGGCCGCTAACAGTCTGCTTACGACTGTGAGGCAAGCAACATGTCTTGTATTTTTACATTCTGTCTGTGGAAGTGAAGGAATTCTGTCATTAGAAAAGTGTAGAGCCAAACAGGCCACAGCCAAATAACACAGCGACGTTAAACACCTTGGAAAGATTCTTACCATGTCATACACGTTAAGGATGACCGGTTCATTGGCCATTATTTGCTCCTGAGTGAAAAGGCGAAGCGTCTGAATCCCTCTTCAGCGACGTTCTTTATTGCTCCCGGGATAGCACTAGGGTTAGCAGCAGCACCTTGCACGCACCAAAGGCGCGTATACGCGTAACGGTATTCCGTTTAATCAAGGCAACGATTGAACGTGGGGAAAACACATCGGGCAGGCTCTAACTAAGACTTCCGCGGCGCTGCTGTCACTTTGTAATGTGCTATAGTGATTTTTCCGGTATTTTCAGTCAAAGGTAGCCCAGGTGTCTTCCCACAATACTCATATGGTTCTTCTTTAAAGGGACCAAAAGGCGAAGAGGTAGAAAAATGGGGAAAGGCAGGCTGGGGTTTGAAGAAGCGTTCGCAGGACAGCAGTGGTTATTGGTTTTCTTAGAGCTGGACAACAAAATCAGGCACATGTAGGGCCTTCAGACTGGCGAAAAGCCTCAACCACTTTGATTAAAACCACGAAAAGCAGCTCAACTTGAGAAAAAGGGGATAAAACACCAAACGCAAACAACTAGATTTATTTTGACTCAAACCTAATTTCAGGCACTGGGAAGAAGCTTGGGTAGATTGAGTTCACCTGTTCCGTTATTGAATTCCGTAAGAGGCCATGATCGATTTGCTGACGTTGTAACAGTCCTGAAGAACCCGAGCTAGCGGACTTGTCAAATGGTAAAGCGATAAAAAGTGATCGAACTGAAGAAGTGGTAGCCTGCAGGGTACAGTCCAAAATCTGGTGAGGAGGACCGGTGCTGAACTCGGATGCTGATCAATCTCCTAACACCCACTTCCTCTCGCCAGCAGTTGGAGGCTTGATGAGTGAACGTAGAGATGCCTTCCTCAAAATCAAATCATTGGATTTTTTTTTTATTCCGAGGGCCTCCGTCAGTGCCGAACCTCTACTTGGTAAAGGGCAGGCGAAGCGAACTCGGAGACGGTCATCGGATCCATGGTCGTGACTTGCTGCAGTTGATTTCGCTGCAGCCATTCGCGACTGGTTGGGGTAGCATACTCATCGAACTGAGTGCAAGGACAGCCAAACCCGGAGATGCGACAGTGAAACACTCCGCTCAAGCCCCACGATTTTGTTGCAAGCCCCGCCGCAACCACCTGCTCGCGTTCGGGGAGGGGGGTTATCAACTCGGCCTAGGTCCTCCCCAAACGACACGGCTCAAAGACGGGGAACAGATGACATCACCAGAGCTCAGTAGCTTGGTTCCGTGCAGCCAGTTGTCCGCGGATTCTGCATGAGAAGGACAGCGAGAGGGAGAGCGAGAGAGAGGTTTGATTACATCATCAGCATCATTACGCAGCCCCCTATCCATCCTCCATCATAGCACAGTGAACAGCGCGTGGGGGTGGGGATAAGGATCGTCAACACACAGATGCGTGTGGATGTGAGAGCGGAAAAAAAGAAACTACTAACGCTCATGAAAGAACAGGCCTACAGTATACCGAATAAAGACAACAGTAATAGACTGCTATAATAATCTTTATCGTGTCCTATGTTTTGTTTTTATGTGTAGTGGTTTTCGACCTTTAGGCCCTAGAAAGGTTGAACCTGGTCGTCATGACAGGTCTCAGGTAAAGAAATACTGTCACCAGTTGCAGATGTGAGCACATCCCCTGCAATGAGTGTTCTGTCAGTTTGGATAATATCCGTGCTGACGGAGAGGGATGCCGCCAGTGTGGAGGGATTAGGATGATTCTAAGGGCCTGGCACTGACAATGAGCCACAGAGAAAATTTTCATAAGAAAAATGTTTAGAGGGCACACAATTACTCTCTGTCATAGGGTCCAAAATTTAGAGTGGTGCCCCTACAGACAGAGGTCCAAAAAATGTTCAAGTAATAGAAGTCACTAGGAAATGTGTGTGATTGTTTTAAAGTGTGTGCATTGGTAAGTGTGTGTGTTAGAGAGAGGCTATAAGGAAAAACAGATGGAGTAGATGATAGACTGCATGGTCCCATATAGTCCCATTTCGCCATGGAAAAGTGCCTGCAGCCAGGTAAACTGAATGGGCAAACAAAAGAGGGGAGGTGAGGGAGAAACAGTGTGTTTTTTGTGTGTGTGTGTGTGTGTGTGTGTGTGTGAGAGAGAGAGAGAGAGAGAGAGAGAGAGAATCAAATTGATGAACCAGGCTCTAAGCATTCAAATCAGCATGTCATTTACTGTGACATTTCAACAAACTAGTAAATAACTCTAAACTTATACAATGAAGCAACTCTAAAATAAAACCACAAAGGGACAAAGCCCTTGCCCATTTCAACTCAAATGTACTTCCAAGAGACTGTTCTTAAATCTCAACCTAGGTGGTTTCCAAAGTGAGCCATTCCTTCAAGTCTCTCAGCCTTATTTTTCCTCCTTTCCCCTTTCTCAGCTGTGGTTGATTGTTATCCAGGCACACTGAAGGCAAGGTCATTGATTTCCTCGTATGCAGACACGGAGCACAATTCTCCTTCTTTCCATGGCATCCCCTCCGGGCTCCAATTCTAATCATAGTGCATTGAGGCTTATTACGCTAAACTAAATAACACAGCCGTGTAATGCAGCACGTCAGACATACAAGTGGACCCATTGAGAAAATGCAATGAAAGCAACTGGGGAACTTTTCCACAAGGTACAGCATCTCATATAGAATATGTGATCATGGTGTTTTACATTTATTAAGCTCTGTCACACTGATCCCAGGGCAGTTCTTATTGCCTAATATTCCCTGGAGAGGAACAAAGACCCACAGACCTTGTTTTTTGTGCTTATGCGGCAAGAAGCAGTTTGACTCTGTAGTTTGCAGAACAACCAAATGCATGGGTGCTAAGATTTAGCCTGGCTACAGACAGACCAGAGATTCAAAGTCTTAGTCAATATATAGTGTCCACTGTCATGAATGTGGTACGTGACGGAAATAATCCTAAAAGCTTCTGGTAAACTCTCTACCTTCCTCCTGTTTCTTGTTCTTGTGCATTCCGATGCTTTGACACTGCCTCTTATTCAGCCTTCAAACAATACCTTCTGCAATAAACTAATGGCATCACTGACAGAGTATTGATTTTGAACAAGACTCAGGCTGAAGCACATTTCCTAGGCTTGCCGAGAGGCAAAACACCAACCTCTTTTCATGGCAGCATGAGTGTCCTAACAAATAAAAAATAAATTGGAATCTGCACCACATTTTGAAACATGCATATAATGCACTAAATAATGCATCCACATCACTGATTTCGCCTCACAGAGAATGTTGCACAAACCCAGGCAGGGTGTTCAAGTTGAAACTTGTATAGGTAGGCTTCATAGTTAGCGGGTGCACAGTTAGTGATAAACATTTCAGGTGAGAATAAGGCTGGAGGCATGGGAGGGAGGACGTGCACTGGAATTATGCATAATGCTTATCTATTGATATATTCAGCAGAGTTGTTTGCTTTAATATACGAGGTGGTGAAATGCTTGTGGAAGAGTCTACTGAACAAAACAAGCTTAAGGCAAATGAAGTGTCTCTAACAGAACAACAAAAGAAGGGGGATGCGATGTGAAATCTTATTATGAACAGATGAACATGGGGGAAAGTAGAGAGAAAGAACAAAAGCTTTACATGTCTGACAACCGGCAGTGCAGACAACTATGAGTTACCACAGCAACTGTGCGATATACAGGGTTTTCTTGAGAAAATGTTATGGAAAATTTTGGGTCTGCTCTCAAAAAACACCCTCCCACAACCTGCTCTGAGGATTGTAAATTTCCAGTAGAGAGAAGTACGCCTACAATAATCATGGGCATTTAGTGAAGAAAGGCTTGTGCACCCTCACATTTCCAATTATTAATCTAATAGAGTCTGGAATGCACAACATTGACAATTCCTGTTCAGTCACCTGAACAGAAGGCGACAATGTGTTGAGACATGTATTTAACCATCAATACACAGCTTATTAGGTTGACTGTTTTTGTTCCAAGTGGGTTTTTTCCCAGTGGTCTGGTCTGACAAACCGGCCATCTATCATCTGTCTCTCGTCATTTACATGGAACCATATAACAATCACCCACTGAAAACCCATTTTTAACCAGGAAAACAATTAACATGTATAGTATCCAAATCGCTCTGTCTTCTCACACACACACCTACATTTTTCAAATAACGTCAATAAAAGCTATCTACCCGAAATGACATAGCCATCCGGTTTATATCCTTCTCAAATCTTTAAATCAAACAGCAAATCAAAACAAAAAACAAAAACAGACTTTCAGGCAGTGTTGTAATTACAGTAAAGTCAGGTTTTATTTTTAACCGCTTCTCTGCCCTGATGTGACTGTACTTTACAGCTCCAGTATAAGGCTTTAGGGTTCAAGTGCAGGACCAGACGGGACAGACACAGCGACACACACATTCAAGGTGTGGGTCACCAGCCCACCCAAAACGCCAGGCTCAGATCACAGCTGAAACACGGGACTACAGGCTTTTTTTTATGTGGTGGGGCATCCCAAGGGCGAGCACTAAACAGTGGAATTAATTGATTAATTGCGTTGCAATCACTGGTTGCCATATGTGTTTTCTCTGTTGCAAATTTTCAGAAAGGCTGAACTGGAATTGGAAAAACAAAACACCAAGGCTGGATCTCATTGAACAGATTGACCAACCATACGTATGACTAGGTAGCTGGCCTGAAAAACTGCTTGGATCGTTTAGCGTGCTTGTGGCAAATAGCACTGTTGAAAATCGGTGCCTTCAGATGAACTAAGAAACATAGGGCCCCATTGGATAAGGTTTGTTCAGTGCCAAACACACTTGGATATGCCCACACGCCTGGTGAAGCAACACAGGAGCCAGGGAGGTGGAATTTGTGTAGTGAGACTCTGAGCTGTAAAGCTCTGTGCTACACTGACAGTGGCCTGCTCATATGGGTGCTACTGGTGCATTATGTCATGCAGAACAATGAAGTGTTTATCATAAGTCTCCAAAGAAACAACATCCAACCATCATTGTATTCTTTTAAAGCCAACTTCAGCTTAAGAGCAACCTTCCATCTTGAGTTTCTGCTTTGTGTGTCTTTTCTAAGTCAAAACAGGCATTTGTAGCACTTGTACAGCTCAGTTCTCAAGGGTACACAAACACATGCACACACACTGTAGTGTCTGAACACCTCGCACTTTAAGGCTCTTGAACGTCTTCATAAGAGTGCACTTAAACATTAACAAAGAATTCCTTTCACATACATGTACATACTTCGACCATCTTTCCACATCGGACATTACAGGCAAACAATAATTCTGATACAAAAAACAGCTGTGATTCTGGTCATTACTAAATTAAAATGGGTGTTTTGCCCATTACTTTACTTCTTTACTGGCATATCTATCAAGTGCTGTTTGATAAGTCAGACATCGGGGTAATTGCGAGGGTGTCTGTGAATGAGGCAAAGTCACAGTCACTCTAGGTCACTGGACTGCAGACCATTAAATCTATCTGACTAGTGTGGTATTTTATCCTGAAACATTCCTGCATTTCTACCATGCTTCTACACCACAAGCCTATTTACATATGAATAGTGCATTTCCATAACCCACCAACAGGGGGCAGTGACGTCAAACAGTGAGAGAACAGAATGATGTAATCCTGGGGTGTTTGATGTCACTCACAGTCAGGTCATAAACTCAAATGTATCACCGACTAAATGTCACTTAAAACTTCCCTTGTCCAACGAGAAAACAAAACACCATTTAATTTGTGCATCCTTTTAGAAAAGCTGCATGTAAATGGATATAACAAGCGACCTCCGTTTGAACTTAAAGGTTGATATTGAAAGGGACTTATGTATTGGTCATAAGAGACAGAGGCCAGTGATAGGATCAGCTAAGGCAGGGCTGGAGGTGGGGGGTGGGGGCACCTCCAGGCCCAGGGTGCATTATGTCGAGGGGCTGCCCGGTACACACTAAACACAGCATAGACTCGGCGATCTGCTTTCTTGGCCAAGTCATCGTGGACAAACAACAGAAATGTCAGACAAAACAAATAAAAAACAGACAACAAATACACCAATTAAAATCCATGTCACCACAGCAATGTGACACCAAACTCTCCCCAGTGAGTGACAGTATTTGAAAATATATTTATATCTGGAACAATATTTACACTTATCCATTTTAGTTTTTGGCATTAGCTTGGAAGAGGGCAATATGAACACTACAATGGTGAGAAGAAGCGTGGAGAAAGAAAGCTGTTGTTTTGACGACAGGCAAAAAGGGGTGGGGGGGTGTTTCTATCTCTCTCATAACTCTCAATCGCTAGTTCAATTACTACAGCTCATTTTCTCTCTTTTTTGTCCCTTCACTATTCATCTCTTCCCCACCCCCCATCTTCCTCTCCCCTTCTCTCTCATGTAGCTCTACATGGTCAGTTTGAAGACATGATCACTTCTGGATAACATGGCAGCTGAATCTTCACTCCCTCTGTGCGATTCTGGGAGACAGACAGACTCAGGGCTTTGGTTTAAAGTGACTAAGAAAACCCGCACCATAAAATAAAGGGGAACACCAGCTCTAAATGGCAATCAAGACAGCAATGTTGACACCTATTTAGATTTTCTTTGCTTATTTGATTGGGAAAACATGGCTTGCTTGCTTGCTTGCATCTTCAGGGTGTATTTTCCAACTCATGTCCCAATCCACAATTCATTCAAATTTTTTTTTTTTTGCTTCTTTTTTCTTTTCTTTTTGGCCCTTCGAGTATTCTTTCTCCCAGTGTTTGGTCCTTAAAATGGGAGGCAGGTTGTTTTTAAATGGGCCTCCGTGGGGTGGTAGGGAAGCGCTTGATGTAGATCAAGGCCATGACGGCAACAGCTGCAGCGGCAAGGCCCAACAGGATTCCGACTGAGGACACGGGTGTCTCGTTCTCAGGCCGGGAGCTCACAGGGCCGTTCTGATGGAGGGAGGACTAAAGAGAGAGAAAGAGAAAAAGAATGAGAGAGAATGAGAGAGAGAGAGGTAGAGAGAGAGAGAGAGAGAGAGAGAGAGATAGGAGTGCAAGGGGAACAAAGGCAAAAAGGGGAAAGAGCAAGGGATGTAGAAGAAGAAAAAAAGAAGAAACATTCAGAATACATGGGAGGACAAATCAGCATTAAAAACTACTGTATAATACTCCTAGACTAGTACTACTACTATAACACAGCATTATAACAACTACACTAACCCAACAATCCAGCTCATTTCAACCAGCAAAAACATGAAGTACATATAGACCTATGAGCACTAAAAGGCACAACATCTGTACACATGGTGCAATGAAGAAGACCGTTTTGAAGCCCAGTACAAGTTTACTATCAAAGTCAATGAGTGGCAAGCCAAAAAACCCTGCCTTCCCAGAACAGGCGTTTACTGATGCTGTTGGAATGGTTACAATGTACAACCTTTTCCCTAAAACACTCACACCCACACACTCACACCCACGCACACATTCTCTCTTGCTCTCTGTGTGAGATGGGTCAACCTCAGACATGCCTGTATTTGTGTTATGAAGCCTTTGGAACATAAGACAATCCAAAATATAAGACAACCTCCAATTTCCAATAAGAAAAAATACATTTTTTTTGTAGACCAAATTTTGCCCTATATAGTAAATAATTTTTATTGCAAATGCTGGTGAAAACTTATTGGAAAACATTTTAAAAGTTAGCTAACTTTAACACCATTACTATAAATTAAAGTATGAGATCAAGTTAATTAATGTGGATAAATTTGTCACATTTAAACTGAATGAATAGTAGTCTACCATACAGTATGAATGACAACTTACCATGAAAGTTCAAACAATACACTGAGGGCTATATACAAGACAGAAAACCATATGCATAGAGGTCTGCGTAGAGGCTACAGACTTGCGTGTTAAAGGGGGGAGTTGGCCCCAAATGCGAGACACTTAAACATAACGTTGATTCATTTTTCTCATTTTAACCACACATTAGCGTGTTTTAAACCTTTCTATGCAACAGTAACAGGAGTTGATATGTCGAAAAACACTGACGTTTGCTCAGCATTGCCTATCTTTATGAGTGAGTTTTCCTTAGTTTGATCATAGACTACCGCTGACAAGAAAGCTTCTCCTCAAAGTCTGTGCAGGCGCTGGGCAAGACTCATTCAGTCACGCAGAGACAGTCCATTATGCAGCATCAGAGACTTCTGCACCCCGAACATGATCAGATACAAAGTGCTGGCTTTGTCTGCATCTAAACACCGTATCCCAAATATTATCAACATTTGGTCAAGGGATACAGTTCATGTAAACCCAGTCATTGTTTTATACCACTCCAGGCTAAAATGTCTCTAAACTCTAAACAACTGGTTTAAATGCAGGCCCAGTTTAATGTAATCACAGTGCTCTTGGCTACACAGCACAACACTGGGTAAGGGTTTGAGAGCTTTATAACACCCTAATTGGCATACTTAAATTCCTCTGAAAGGTGTGAAGATTCCTATCCCAACCCATTCCAATTTTGATGTGGTTTATGGGAAAAGTGCACAGCAGGCTTGAGGAGAGCTTAGCGCTGAGACAGCACAGCTCTATGGCCGTCACTCTAAAGCCATTCCACAGCACAGGGAACAGCCCAAGAGCAAAGCTGAGAGCGAATATCAGTAAGGTGATTTATTGAACCCCTTGAACGACAAACTAATTTGAATATCCACTTAGACGTGAACGCTAGAGCAGAGACAAAAGGGCAATGTTAGTCCTGTGATACAGAACGGTAACTAGCCTACTTTCCATGACCCGATGAGACACTCGGGACATGCCATATCCTATCTGAATTTGTCAAACTGCTGACAATGTGCTTGAGCGATAATGCAAAGCTGTGCATAAGTCTGATGCAAATAAATACCAATCGTTTAGCATCACACATGGCATAAATGTTTATGTACAGCGGCATCACCATTTCTCCACATTATTTTGTCCAACTCTACATAGAGTACAGGACATTTAGTCATATTGCCCATCTCTACATAATAGAAATTAGTATTCAATAACTTTCTACTTAGCACATAACTAAGGAAAACAAAGAGACAGTGATTTTATATGTATGGAAACCAGCCAATTTCAGCTCCACTGAAAAAAAAAGAGCTTTCAAATAGGAACTATTTTTAATCTATGGAGACGGAACGAACTGAGACGAACAAACTGTCTCAACTCAATTAATAGCAATTGAAACTGTATTTGAAAACACATATCCTAGAAGTGTAAGTATCCTTTAGTGACAGGGAGTTGATTTCCACAGTTATGCTTTTTGCAAACCCCTGTCCCCTGGCCTTAGGTCAGAAAGGAGGAGAGAAGAGAAGGAGATAGACAGAGGACTGACTCACTCTCTGCTGTACGCGGAGAAGCACATCTTCTCCAGCTGATCGGAAGAGCTCCACTGCTGCACTATGGGACAGGTTCTCCAACCTGTTGCCATTTATCTGCAAGATGATGAAAAGATATTGACTCAATCACTCAATCTGACAAACATGAAATACACACAATTCTATTAAACATAAGTAAAAACAAAAAAAAAAAAAACAACACACACACACACACACACACAGAGACAGACATTGACAGACACAAACAAAAATTGCAGGCACATGTGTGTTTGTTTTTACACCTTTCAACAGCTCTAGCATTTCATTTAGTCAGTTAAGCTGCACAAAAACTCTAGTGGCTCACCGGTTTTATAAAAGGTGCCCAGCTGAGTGCCATGTGTCTCTGCCCTGAGACCAGCTGGCACTGGGCACACTCAGGACTTACTGTAAGCGCTAGATAGGGAGATTGTTTATCCCTTCACTTTGCACCACACACACACGGGCAAGATTTCTGTGCAAGGGTTGGGCCAACAAATAGCAAGCCTTTAATAATGACCCAGAAACACCTCAGCATGTGCACTACCATGAGTTGAAGGAAAGTGCTGTTATACAGATTAACTAAGGTCCAACAAAATTACAAAAGTCACCTGATTAGACATGAAAAAAAAGGGCCTGTTCCAAAAAGTCAGACTTCTGCTATTCTCCTCTTGGACTAGTGACTAATAAATTCAAATGAATCACATCATTCTGCCAAGTGACTTTACCGCCAGTATTTTGTCCCCTTCTTGTAGCCGTCCATCCAGTGCTGCAGCTCCATTCTCTTTGATTTTGGCCACATAGATCCCACTGTCGTTCAACACATACTGCTGGTCCAGACCTCCCACTATATTAAACCCAAGTCCTTGGGACAAAAGACAGAAAGAGGGAGAGGGAGAAAGAAAAAGATAGACAGGGACAGGGAGTGTTGTAAAAGACAAAAACGAGGGAAGAGTGAGAAGCCATAACAAGGTCCATGAACTGATATCAAGATTTGGACCGTCTCAAGCACCTGTCCAGTGTATCCATTCCCAGGCTTTTCAAAGTGACTTGACTGAGAACTCCTTTCATAGACTTCAAAAAGGACAACAACCTTGCCTTTGCAGGCTCACCCATTCAGTTTAATTGGCTTAAATGGTCACTGGCCAGCAGAGATGGGAAGTAACTAAATACAAATACTCAAGTAATGTACTTAAGTAACTGGTACTGCCTTGAGTATTGTTTTACTCACAACCTTTATTTTTATCCCACATTTTAACAAAAACATCTGTACTTTCTACTTCCTTTACCCCTACATTGACTACGTTTATGGCAATATGGTGTGGCTTCTCAACATCAACACCAATCCCAACATGGATGGGACAATAACAGATTATTTTTTAAGGAACACCATCAGTCAAGTGAAATAATTGTTACAGGTGGTAACAATGATTCATTTAGCTTACTGAAGGCAAAAGTCTGCTTCCTTCACCAAAAACAACCGTCAAAATAGTCATTTAAACAGGCTTAAGTATAGGGTAGGGTGCTTTTTACTTGAAGAACATTTCAGAGCTTGTGTTTTCACTTTTTCTTGAGTAAGTCAGTCAAGTCAATAC
>JAVQKI010294035.1:0-10833 GCA_036025975.1 Nematalosa erebi
ATGTAATGCCTTTTTGAATTGCATTTTGAAGATTGCATTTCCATTTGAATAACGCTACACATATGCTTCCATAGACTGGGGACTAACTAGTCCAGCTCCTTAAGGTGAAGATCAACTGAGTGTATGGGAGTTTGGTTATGGGGGTTTAAAAAAGGCTCACTTTGTAGCAGTGGTTTTGGGGTGGACAGTGACCAGACTGCAAACCCATCATGTTTTTGTCTGGACCATTTAACACTTTGTCTGGACCATTTCACTGTACACATACTCACACACACACATACACACACAGACTCACCCTCACATAAATACACATACACAAAAAGTCACACACACACACAAGTTGCCCTAATATATTTCTCAGTTAACATTGCCACTTCCAATTCAATGTGGTATTAAATGTGGAAGATGTTTTTAGTGGATTTTACATTTTTTATACACAAGTCTTTTGTTAAAAAAAAGTCGCAGTCAACATGTACATTCAGGAAACTCATAACCGACGTGCTGGGAGGTGAGGCAGGTTTCGGTGGCCTGGCCGAGTAGCAGGAGGTGGAGGTTTTCTCGTGGAGACGGATCGACCCCGCCAGTGCTGTTCCGAGCTCTCAGATGGTCTTCTGGTCGTTCAGATCCTGGAGGGCCGAGGCCAGGGCCGAGTCGTCCTGGCTCCTGTCCGTGCCTTGCGTACTGCTGCGGTCACGGTCGATGGAGGGAGGGTTGTCTTTGGCCCCTGTGAAGATGTTGGAGTTGGTCCCGTCCATGCTCTCAAAGGCCTCTGACGTCCACTGCAAAAACAAGAATCGTGGATGCTTCATTTCACATTTCCCATGCAACAAACTTGGTAAAATATGGACTTCATAGGGGTGGCAATGATTTTGGACATTAATCATGCTGTCATGTTCACAAGCAGCCCTAGGGCAGTGTTTGAAGGACTTGTTAGCGCTCATTTCCAGATGTCTAGTTTCAGTGGCTAAATCCCAATGTCTTCCCTTACTCTTACAGTCTTAACTGCCATGAAGCAGCCAAACATTAAATCAAGTTATGCCAGATTAGGTCTTGGAGGGTTCAGGGCTTAGGGCTTAAAGTTGCTGTATAATTCTAGTGGGATTCCTGAAACTACAGTTTCAAGCTGTCTTGAATGCAGCTTTGCATTCTCTTGCTTTGTATTCACTACAGCAGTCACACATGCTAGAATGTGATATTATAGGATTTTATTCTGTTGCTGTTTCTACACGTAGATCTTTTTAAGATTTTCTAACCTAAATATATTATACTGCACAGAGACACTAGGATTCAGTCAGTGAGTGTTTCTAAGTTTTTCTAGTTTCTTTATTGACTTAACTTATACATGATTATGTAGCACCTTTCATGGTATTTAATCAATGCAATCCTGCAGTGCTGTGTGTGGTCCACCCCACCCTAACTGACCTGTGTGGCTCGGCTGGTGGACCTGGCCGACTGGCCCATGGCTGCGATGTTGACACTGCTGGAAGACTGCGTGTCGGTGGTGTTGCCACCCTCGGCCGCCGAGAGCCCCGAGATGACCAGTCCGCTGGAGAAGCTGCGTTTGCCGAAGAGGAGGCTGAGCGTGGAGCTGGATGACGACACCTGACCCGACCGGTGATGATGACCCCCCCCTCCTCCTCCTCCTCCTCCTCCTCCTCCTCCCCCAACCCCCCCGACCCCAATCCCTGCCGCTACTGTGGCCGCCGACTGCAGCCCTGCCGTGGAGAGGCGTGGCACCTGGGAGAAGATGGAAGCGATGGAGGTGTTGAAGGACAGCTGGCTGTTGGAGAGGCGCTGCACCAGGCTGGGGCCCGAGGCGGACGAGCCGTGCTGGCTGTCCAGGATTGGGCCCGACTGGCTGGTGACTGGGGGCCGCTGGGCTTGGGGCTGCACCGACCGGCTGCGGTACTCACGACGACCTGCAGGGGGAGCAAGAGAACAATCACTGTCAGCAAATAAACTCCACAAATCCATTTAGGAGTTTACACTGCAACACTAGAGCATCTATTGCAGGTGAAAAAACGCTTCAATCTCCACAAGAATTTGTTATAACTTAATTTATATTTATTTACAAATCCATTGATATTCATTACTCCTCCTAACCAGTGGTGAAAGAAAATATGGCATTTCTGCCACACTGTAACTCTGCCACTAATAAGCATACTGCACAGGTCAGCAGAACCTGTGGCGTGGTGTCGGGCAGCCTGGGACGTCCTGGGCCGGGCCTGGTATGTGCTGAGACTCTGCGATGTGATGGAGTTGTGGTTCTGGCTGAGTGAGGAGCCGGCACAGTCCACGTCGTCCATGTTGACCCCGCTGTTGCAACTCGTTAGGTTGTCCTTTCTCACCCTAACACCCACACACACATGCACACACACACACGCGCATAAAACACAGTGTCACCGAAAGGCCACATTTGCAGCATGCAGGGCTTGTAGAGAGCCAGGAAAAAAAAAAACTGACTGTCTAAAGAGCCATCAGACGACCTGGAGTGGGTCCCAGACTTGAGAGCACTGTCGCCGTAAACCACTTGTACCGTAGGGGAAATCCATTGCCATTGCTCTGACACAGCAAAAATCCACAGAATTACCACAGCTGCAGGGGAGCCAAGCCAATTCCCAGAACCCAGCCTCTATATTATTACCCATTGGTCATTTTTATCTCTCTGCTCTTCTCCTGCCCTCCTCTCAATCCCTCTGTCCCAGTCATCCCTTCCCTCTATTCCATTTCTCTCTCTCCTTTCACCTCTATTTCCCCCCCACCATTCTCACTTCTCCCTGAGAAAAAAACAGATCTCTGAGCTCGAATTCTTTTTTTCATTCTTTTCTCAGCATGGGCATCCTGTCACAGTGGATTAGCATGAAATGCTGCGCTTGCCTGTTTTGTTGTATGTGCTAAGCATAGTTATTTTAAATAACATGTAAAGCACACTGTACATTGGAAATCATTCTCTAAATTTGAACTGTAAATGATTATTATTACCAATCTTAACCCTCATCTCCAGCCCCATCATGAGACTTCCCCACAGATGCACCTTTACACAGGAGGCAGCATACACACACTGAACATTACTGCCCCACCTCCCCATCTGTCACTCTCAAACTACACACACACACACACACACACACACACACACACACCAAGGACTCCTACTGACCGTAGCCACTTGGTACAGAGCCAGCCGCGGATGGTGCCCAGGCTGATGGGGCCGCCCCAGATGCCTCTGAGCTGTTTGTGGGTGCCCATGTAGGAGGTGGTGAGGGGTGACACGTACATGGGGTAGCCCAGCGGCTGGTCGCACGACGAGTTGATCATGTTGCGCAGGGCCTGCTTTGAGTTCTGGATGCTTCCGCGCTCAGGGTTACGGTTGCGGAGGAACACCAGCTCCTGCTGCTGGCCCGCCCACAGTCCACGAACACACTCTTTATTGATCTGAATGAAACACACACACACACACACACACAACCACACACACATACACATACACACCATTGGTATAGTTTTATCAAAATTTTCACACAGGATATGCTGTACTTGCACACATGCACACACATACACACACACACATAAACATACACACACATTGTCCTCATGCCGAATTCCTTCGACATAATGGTGCTTTTCCATGCTTAAAACACACACACACACACACACACCTTTATGATCATATCACATTTCCTTGTAACAACACACCCATACTCCACACTCCAAACACACCCTTTACAGCACATGCTTCCCTTTATAAGTCAGTATCATTACAGGGAATTAAATCCCACCACACGCAAACACACAAACACACACACACACACACACACACACACACACACACACACACCCCAACAGACCTTGATGACCTTGAAGCTGAGGTGGCGCTTATACAGCATGATGATCTTGTACTCGTCCGTGCCATCGTCCACCATGTGCCTGAGGGTGAGCAGCGTGTCGCGGCTGGAGAGTACCGCCTTGCGCCAGGCGGGGTCGCTCTCGTGGCAGATCACCAGGCTGGTACGGTAGTTAGTGATGGCCTCGTACAAGATGGCTGGCTCCTCCGTCTCCTCCAGGCAGGTGAAGTGGTCCTGCGGGTGGACAAGGAGGGAGACCATGGGACCGGCTGCTTGAGTTACCCATCCCACAGCCCCCCTCCACCCCCCATGCCTTGAGTTCTGGCAGGCCGCCGTAAGCCGATCACTGAGGGGACGTGGCAGAGGCCGGTCAAAGACTCAGTCAGTCAGGTTGTTGGGAGCCAGGGGTTTGTATGGCAGAGAGGACGCCCCTGGGACAATGTAATCGCTTTAAAAGGGTCACCTGCACAAGGCTCAGGCGGCCTCCCCTCAGCTCCAACTCCAGAGGGGGGATGTGACCTCTACTCAGAATGAGAGAGCCTTGGGAATGACTGTGTGTTTTAGGGGACACCAGAGTGCATGGATTGTTGAACAAATGGGGTCTTTCCAAACACTGCCCTTTAGGGCTGTTTTTTTTTTACTTAAGAGAGCTAATGTAAAAAGAGCCCATTTTTATTTTCAGAAACGGATAATTTCGGTCTTTGATGATGATTGGTTGCATCATGTACGTTGCTGTTGTAAAATAACTGATATACCACAGCCTAGGAGGCATTTCGTTCAATATTGCTGCGTCATACAGAAGTCACAATGGCTGTTACTTGGCAACCATGCAGTTAGAGGAAATATATTTCTTGGTGGTAGAATTGTTATATCTTAATACATTTCCTCAACTACATATTCTGTTATTGTTTTAATGCAACCATGACAGGTTAATGTGGTAACGGTTTTAGAAAAGCAAAAAGCTACTCGATATTTGGGTTATGCTGGTTTTACAATGGCTAAGGAGGTTTAATGGCACTCCACTACACATTGTACAACTTGCTATTTTTTATTTTTTTTAATCACGACTGTAGGGGGAGCTCTGGAGGTAAAAAATGGCAGGCTTGCCTGCCATGCCTTTAATAGGCATTCTCGTGACAAGTCAAGACTTAGTACTGAGTAATCAGCAGAATAGCAATGGATTTGAATGACTGCAAACACTTCCTTTAAACACCACGGCTCCATATGACCTTTATGGTCCAGTGGAGTTTTCTCTCTCACACATACTACCATAGTATCTGACCCAGCATGACCACAAGCTTTAAGATAACCCTGTCCAAAGCACACAGCCTTTCTTTCAGTATCTGGGTGCTTTTGCATGTGTGGTGCATTTAATGAGACATCTATGCGTCCCTCTACCTGGTGGAGCTTCAGGCTCATTCTCACACCAGGGGCCACAATCTTCTGCAGCAGGTCCATGTCTGCAAACACCCACTCGTCCTTGCTGGAGATGCGGAAGTCCCCTTTGAACAGGGTGTTAAAGCCATACAGAAACGACTCCAAGCTGGAGAAGAGAGAGAAAGAAAGGGAGAGAGAGAAAAATAAAGAGGGAGCGTGGAAGGGCAGTTTAGCTTTTTAATATTCAGGCTGGATACTGCTGCAACTGCAGAAATAGCTAGATAGTTGCTAATATTTAGATGAGAATTAATATTTTAACAGAACACAGCAGTAAATATTGCCTTGTCATTTCCATGCTGCAGTATATTTTCTTTATCTGATTCTGTATAATTCAATTTTCTTTTATTTTCACATTATAACAATCTAGCTAATCTAGCAACATCATATTTAGTAGTAACAGAAATAAACACCCAAATATCAACACGGAAAGGTTTTGTTTCATTTAATAGCATCTTTTACAAAACCCACAGTGTCTCACCTATTCGACATGTTGTGGGATGCTGTTCCCAACGATCTTCGACCCAGAACTGACAGCGCAAAACAGAGAGTCACCAGAGCCGAGTCTTCGTCACATTCCATAGGCTAGATCAGACAAGGCAAAGCGCATGGAATAAGCTACCGCCACCATTGCTGACACAAATAAAAATAACAAAATCTGTCAATAGTGTAAAAACCACATATCACACAAGTTTGACCCATTAAAAGACAAAACTAACTGAGGCTGGGCAACTGTCAGAAACATAGATAAGGCCTTGTCATGTCATTCGTACTCCAACTTTGTAGGACCTACTGTAAAAACTGTTCTGATTGAGGATTCGAGTGTTTACATTTGTTCATCAACCATTTGAGAGCATAATGTGAACACATTAATTATTCCCTAGACATGACTTGACCACCTCCCAGAATTTGATAAGACCATCAATCAGCCCCAAGGCAGTTTCCTTGATGCTTCTACTGTATGCTGCTACTTTAAGACCTCTCACTGAAACAAAAATACATCATTTCCTAACAACATTCATTCCTACCTACTATACGATTTTGACTTCATATACAGTGTTTTCCAATATGCAATGCTACCAAACGTTGTAAAATCTCCAGTTAAACCACATTTCAGTAAATCTGTCCTGAGACCTTCTCCACGTAACTACCTGAACCCAGGTAAGGTTGCTTCTTACCTCCTCCTGCTTGCCTGCGCAGTATTGGATCCACTCCAGGTAGACGTTACAGAAGCTGGCCCTGGTGACCCCCTGCAGGCAGTGGACGTAGTCCTCATCAATCTTCACACTAAACACAGCCGGGTCCCGCTCAATGTGGTGCCATTTGGTGTAGGCCTGCAGAGCCTCCATCATGGTGGCATCCTTCAGCCACGTCTGCAGTTTGGCTGAGTGGATGAGGAAGTAGATGATACTCTGTAGGTGGAGGAGAGAATATTCTAGAAGTCTGGAAAGTCTGCCTCACTGAGTGCCTCATCAATATTGGCTACTGGAGTGGGAAAAGGAGACATTCATCAACAGTATGCTAGGATTAATAACGAGGGCCGATTTCAACAAAATGATTTTGGAGTATTTGAGAAGAACTGAAAAAATAGTGTTTTTGTGTAACCAAACCTAATTTGCTGATACAGAAACACGGTATGGTTAACTGAACATTTTAGCTAGGCATGTCTGATCATCGTCTCACACCTCATCAATGATGACACTTCAAAATCAGGGTGGAGATAGATGTACCACAGACAGACAAGGCATTTCTAGCAGCACTACCCTTAAAGGCAAAAATCACTGAAAAGACTGAGATTATCCATCTACTAGTCTTCCATACTGCATGGCCGCACAGAGAGTGAGAGTACCTTCAGGTAGTACGTGATGAGCAGCTTGCGCAGGTCGTACACCTGGAGCATGGTGGCGGCGTTGTTCTCGCTGATGCTGTAGCCCTCCAGCAGGTACTTGGTGGTGGTGACCTCCCAAGCCAGCCAGCGCAGGTTGAAGGCTGCGTTGCAGGAGAGCACGTGGGGCAGGTGGCCCGGCTCACAGCAGCAGCAAGCGTCGTCGTCCTCCACCCCCTCAGTGATGGCCTCCACCTCCCGCTGCTGGCAGTACGTGCCTGAGGACAGGGAGGGGACATAGGTGAGGAGCCCCAGCTGGCTGACCAGCAGATAAACCAGCAAGTCCACAGTCCACCATTAAAAGTCCAACCATACATTTCTTTCAACCACACAATAAACCAGCTGATGCTAATAGCATAGTTCCTCAGCCTGCTAGATTCAATTACTGAAATCACCTGCAAAAGCAAAACCAATACATGGTAGGATTTTTACTGGAGGTGTTAAGTGACCACAATGTATGATTTTACCATTGACTGACCACAGTGTGTGACTTTACTATACTGAGTTCACTTTGACCATAGCATGGTCCTCCTTCCTCTCGTCTAGAGGTCACCTCACCATCCAGTGCTATCAGTTCCTGGTGGCTAGGCTAGGTCTGAGTGACTCACCCCGGAATTCAAGTCCCCGGAGCTGAAAGGTGACCAAGCCATTCCCGATCTCGATGAGGTGCACAAAGGCGTTGAGGTAGTCGGAGGCGAGGATGAAGCAGTCACCAGAGCTGTAGTTGCCCCAGCGCCCCAGCATCAGGTCACCACACAGAGAGTGCTGGAGTGAACGCGTCAGGTACTCATAGAAGATGGAGTTCAGGTTGTTGTCATCGCAACCTAAGAGAAGAAAAATCATGTTCCGTATGCATCATAGGTAACACTATTAGGGTACAATGTTTCATATTCGTCATATTCAATTTAGGTTCTGTTTATTCACGTCTGTTTTCTACTTGCTGTTGTTGTTTTGGTCATGTTTACAGCAGTGGGCAGTGGACTCTGAGATGAATAACAGGTGCAAGAAAATGGATTGCAGGTGAATTATGTATCACAGGGGTCATATTTATTTCATAAACTGTAGAGGGAGAGGTACACAAGGTGGCAATATTTGCACAGTTGGTTACATATTGCTTCGGGGGAACATGAGTGTTTAGCGGATGTAATAACAATATCGATGTACTATTAGAAAAAAATGAAGTACAACTGGATTTAATAGCTACCCGTATCTTTGTCAACCTGAGACACCAGTCTGCTGTTGGAATTGTCAATCCGTTTGGTGCTGTGAACCAGAGAAGAAAATGGCCAAACATGTTAGTTTGTTTGGGGCTGTTTTCACGACCACTTCCAGTAAACAGTAAGGCGATCCACACCACAATGAGTCAGCGGTGATTCTCATTCTGTGTGATCATCGTTTCACTCCGGAGAAAACCTCATCAATAACTTATGACTGGAGCTTCCTCCCGTCTGCTGCCAGAGATGGGGCTGCTCAGCTGAGAGCATGACATCACTGCGGGGGCATTAGCACATCGCCACACATTGCAATGGATACTGTAGGTCCAACCTAGCAGACTGTACCAATTCACATGTGCTGAGCAGTAGAATAGTATGTCCTTATAAGATCAGAAGAATGACTCAAGAAAGGGTCTCATTATGACTATATTTGAGGATTTAGTTTGCAGTCACTGCATGAGCAGCAATTTAAACAATAAACAATCCCAGGACTTCTTTTTTTTGCATCTCAGTGAACCTACAAAGAATCTTTCAATGCTAACATCCTAAGGGCTGAAAATAGCCTGTGTGTCACCCAGCGAGAGGGAGGAAGGGAGAGAGAGGCAGGCCCATGCATATTTCACTGTGCCATTTCCCCAGGGTGGGCGTTAAGAGGCTCTTACTTGTAGTTCCTCTCCCAGAACTTGACGGGCCGTGGGTAGGAGGTGATGAAGATGGCGCTGCCCAGGAAGGGGCTGAGGGGCGTGTAGAAGAGGGTGGTGAGGAGAGTCTGAAGCAGCAGCATGGCAGAGTCTGAGCTGGGCCGTGAAGGAACAACACAACACAGTCTGGACACACTCTCTCTCACACACACACAAACACACACAGACACACACACACACACACACACACACACTACTGTATACGCAACGGCTTAAAAATGCTCTTAAAGAGATGCTGCCCTACTTAATTTTATGAATAAAAAACAAAACATGTGAAAGTAACTACACATTATATGTATGGAAGTCCACAACTATGATGGCTATCTAGCACAACAGTATATCACAACAGAAGTCCACAACTATGACGGAGTGTCTGGCGCAACAGCAGTAGCAAAAACATATGACTATAACATACTGTACATATAAAAACAAATAGGCTTCTAAATATATACATATGTATGGCCATGGTGTGTCAGTATTATTGAGGCAGGGAATAGGATACGAGGCACCGCAAAAGGCTGTGCAAAGGCATGAAATGCACTTCCCCATGCGATCTGCCAGGGTGCAATGTAGACCAGGATGAAGTGCAGCTTATGGAGCAGGTCCCAAAGCTAGGGGAAGAAGCACAGGCCAACAGTTTGAGTCAGGAAACAGCCTCACACCTCATTATTTTTGGATAGCTTCCCCCACACACACACTAACTGTCTGTCTGAACAGCTCTGCCCACACTAACTTTGCTGCCGGCAAATGGATACATGTACTGTGTTTCTTTACACACACACACACACACAAACACACACACACACACATAGGTGTACAAAGGTTATTCATGGTGAGAACACTGGCTATGTTGTCAGATCATGTAATGTTTGCCACAGACTACACACAGAAAGGCACAGAAGCAACTCTTCACTGGCAGACACCTAATCTACCTTTACAACACACTATATGTTTAACATGTAAATACAGTGTGAACACATCTGGTGTTGACTACCACACACTAAAGGAGCCTTTTGCATATGGTCCTTCATTAAGCTCCTTTCCTTTCATGGAAGGTATGACTTTTCCAGAAAAGTAATTTGAGGTGCAGAGAGGCAAACTCGAAGACAGACTTTTAGGTCCACTTGTAGACTATAAAGGTCTTGCTGGGCTGTACTGTAGCATGCCTTATTAAGCATGCAGTGACAGGCATACAGTTGGTACATGGGATCTTCAAGACTCTTGGAGAAAGAGATCTTTTAGGTCTAGCTGGAGGCCTTGCTGGGATATCTTGTATACTTATAAAAGTACAGTAGCATGCACTAAAATGGGAGCTTCTTCACAGGACTTGAATTACTCCTATTGACTGATGTTAGTAGTATTACTTGGGGGTGACCTGACCTTGTGGAAGACTATGGTCATGAGGAAGAAGTTGAGCAGGAAGGTCTCGGAGGCCCTGCTGCAGTCAAACTCGAAGAAGATGACGGTGAAGATAAGTGTGACAAACTGGTAGCTGGGATTGCAGAAGGAGGAACGCAGAAGCTTCATCCCAGCAACTGTCATCAACAAGACATCAAAGCTGGAGCGAGACACAGATGCCTGAGACACTCAGATGCAGAGGCAAGGACACCAGGCAGCAAAGCACACAGATGACACATAAGAGAGAGAGAGAGAAATAAAGAGATAGATAGATCGATAGATTGATAGATTGACTGATTGATACACAGATAGCTAGACAGATAGATACAGTAGATAGATGGATAGACATATAGATGGAT
>JAVQKI010294075.1:0-10164 GCA_036025975.1 Nematalosa erebi
TGGTGCTAAAGCTTGTTCCATACACTAAAATGAAAATTTTATGACATGAAAAAAGGTCAATGATCATGAATCAATCAAAGACCAAATTTACTGCCAGTCAAATCTCTGTTTTTACCTGCCATTCAAAAGTAAACCCTTAAAATGATCAAGAGCAACCTGCAGGAAAATGTCTCTGTGATACGATCTCAAGAGTCATTTTCCATACTGGCTAGACTGGTGACTGTTCTATTGGAATGGAAGCTCATTCTCCCTGCGGGTAGTCTGACGTTTTCCAAGACTCATTATCTGTGCCTGGGGTAGTTTTGATAAGCTGCAATTATGTCGCTTTGTCAAAGCGATCGTGGAGATTAGAGAATTGTCCCTTTGATTCACAGAGAGAGGCCCCACACTTTAGCGCGGTATTCATTACATAATAAGTGTCCAGTCATATATATGGGCGGCATCTTAGCCAAAAGAAACAATGATAAATAATGATAATCATTTTACAGCATTCAGCAATAATGATTTCACAGCTTATGGGACACAAACAAAACAAGAACAAGAAGCTCTGGGCCAAAAAAAGATAAATAAAAAAAAGAACAGGAATATGTGTCCACATTTGGGCTTGTGAAAAAGGAAAAAGCCAGCATTCGGCCAACAGTCTACCAGAACATTTTTGGCGTGCTTTGGGGAAAAAATAACAGCATAGGTCTTTTAACGCATTTGTGACAGAGCTGAGACAGAAGGACCAAAATATTTGTATCAGCTTTTGGGCCAGATTTCAGCCAGAAGTGAGCCAGAACTGAGGTAAGCGTATGGCCCAAAGATGGGCCAGACATAATATGCTGTCCAGACAGACAGTTGACTGGCCAGATAACTAAAGTCAGTTTTACTCTGGTCAGCGGCCACAGATTCTGGTGCTAGAGTAAAGGATGATGTGCATCGCTGTCTGCCATATGCTTATGGGATAAGTTATATAGATATATATATATTTTTGTGAATTTCGAATGAACTAGTTGCTAATGTATTTATGAGACAAATAGTCTCAAGCTGCCATGGGTAAGCAGTGGAGGTGTACCGGCACCCTTGTCCACTGACTGGCAACCAAACGGGGAAGTGAGCTGTGTTCCTTTGGAAAGCGTTGCACATAGGAGAGAATTTGCATACCCATATTACCTGGATGCCGCTGAGTGTCTGTCTGCTGCTTTGTCAGTTGATGGCCTCTTGCCCAAAGAGAAGGTTGCCTGCGGTTGGGTGAAGTGTGAGACTCAGAAAGCGAATATACGCCGCCAATTTGTTTTGGCAGAGGTAAGTGATACAGCATCTCAGCTCCTTACAGGGGTTTCTTCCTTAGTATTTAGTGCAGTAGTTAGGTTTGTTTTTTCAGTTCAACATTGTATTTTGACAGAACTCATAGGGAAACCATAAGATCAGCCCACTGGGGAACACCTGAAAGAGTCTTGTAGTGATATGTGATGAAGTTTCCCAATAACAGCCTGACCTGCTTACTGTGCCTTGCGCGTCGTCACTGACACCCATATGTGACCACATCAGCCTAGTTAAGAGTTCTGAAAGCATCAAGACTGGCAGAACTGTTTCCACTAGGGATGGGGTTGTCATGTCAAACGGCCGACCAATCAGAACGCTCCCTAAGTCCCGCCTGCGAGGGCATAAATTAGGTCAGGATCTTAATAAGGAATCACACTGCAATCCCTTCACAGGAGGAACTGAAGGAGGAGGAGAGGACCTAAGAGAGACCAGGCAGGGCGTGGTCTGCCCCTTAGCCTCGCAAACACACCTTCTGAGGAAGTAAGGTAGGACCTTGAGACACGGCGCACCTTGTGACAAGGCGCAACTTGCTAAGATGTGCGACAGGTTTGGCTGTCCTCCTTAGATGGAGAGTGTGTGTGTGTGTGTGTGTGTGTGTGTGTGTGTACGTATGTGTGTGTGTGAGAGAGCGAGAGAGAGAGGGAGAGAGAGGGTTGCTCAGGTTCCTGAGTCCTGGCTCTACAGACCCCATGCAGGCAAAACCAGGCCAGAAGGGATGCTACTGCCTTCTCTGTCATCCAGTGTTTTAGTTGTAGTTTTTATGCTTTACAATTATCCAGTACTCAGCACATAGCACTTTTACATGTACCCCAGGAACTGAAGATGGCATGAAGTCAAGTCATCGCTAATGTTTATATCTCTCATGATATATTTTCTTATGCTTCGTTGTTCAGCTCTGTTCCGTGCATTTTTTATTGGTTTGGAACTACAGATGCAGAGAACATATTGCTTGTTACTCGGTTTGTCTTAGTGGTCAGAGTAATGGCCATGTTATTTTTTGAATTAGTGTCACGAATGAGGTGTCACACACGCACACAAAAAATGTTTGTTTATAAGTGTGTTAGTTCAGTGTGTCTGTATGGCATGAGATATTTGGTTGGGTTAAGGTGTGTGTGTGTGTGTGTGTGTGTGTGTGTGTGTCTGTGGTTGATGTGGAGTGAAAGCAGGTCCTCTCTGTGTATCACACTGCTATTTATAGTGAGAACAAATCCCAGATATGAGAGGAATCCCTCTACCATTCTGTGGGCTGCTAAGAGGGGACAGGGATAGCGAGAGAGCGAGAGAGAGAGAGAGAGAGAGCGAGAGAGAGAGAGAGAGTTTGTGGACCTGTGTTGTAGACGCACACTAGGCTAGTGTGGTTGGTCAGGTCCAAAGAAAGAGAGACACAGGGGGGTAAAGGCAGCTAGACTTCAGCACCTGTCCTGCTTTATCCAGACAGACAAACATCTGTGTTCTACTACATCAGGTAAGTGACTCAAATCTATGTGTGTGTAAGTGTGTGTGTGTGTGTGTGTGTGTGTGTGTGCGTGCATACTCTCGCCTCATGCTTTTGTGTAAGTCAGCACATGTGTTTGCATTCAGCCTGCGGTTATGTGTGTAACTGTGGCTGTGATATTTTCAGTGTGTGATGCTTAGCTAGAAGGTACTTCGACTTTCCAGTTAGACAATTTAACTTTGAGGAACATTCCCCAACATTACTCTTTCGCCTCTCACCGGGATCAGCGAGTATAACAGGCATAGTGTACATAAACAGTCTTAGATATTTAACATGGTGAACTTACAGTAATAACACTGCTAAAATGGATGAATCACTGGGACTGAAGTCTTGGCTGGCTATTGGCCTGTGGGGCTCAGTGTCGAGTCAGGAGGGTGAAAAGACTGAGGTATCCAAAGCATGGATATAATGCAGTGACGTCTGCATTGTTTTCAACAACGTGTAATAACATGATGCAGTACTGACACTGATGTAGTCTGAGTTGTGTCCTTTGAGTTAAAGGCTAATAAAGTTATAATATAATATAACCTAATCATGCTATGACATTTCTAATAACATATAATAACATGCTTCTAACATGACACTGCCCTAAAATTAATGTTGGTTAACTACTGTCATTTGTAATATTTGTATCGGTAATCTGTGGCTGGGGCAAAATCATAGTGTCAGACTATCACTGTCTAAGTAGTCATCAGCTAGGGTCAGGGTTAGTGTCAGGGTTAGTGTCAGGAAAGGAGCAGGCAGCCGTTTCACTGATTATGAACTGAGACTTTCAGGTGACATGGAGTAGTGGGCTCATACCCAGTAATCGAATACTCATTGCACTCTACTCACACACACACACACACCTAACAGAACCAGTTCCATTGAATGTGCTTAGCAAAAAAGCCCTACAATTGGATGCACTGCTTTACATAATGTTCAAGGCTGGTGTCACTGGTCATGAACTTGCCATAAGGCCCAGTGGTAGTGTGAACATAGGTGTCATTGTTAGAAACCAGCTCGGGTTCTTTTGATGGGGCGCCTTTTTAGCATGGGATTTGCATGGGGATATATTAAGGCAGTGGTGTGCAGTAGGTGGAGGAGTGGGTGTGGTTGTCATGTGTGGGGTGCTGGCGTGTGTGGTTTTTCTCTTACTGGGAAAGTGCGGGTGAAAGGTCAGTGGAAATGCTTTGAATGAGTGGGCTGCTGGGTGGGTAGCGAAGAATTAACTGTGAGGGATTTATGTCAGTAAGGTCAAGTGGGACCATATCGCGAGTGTGTGCAGAAGGGGACATTGTATCCGTACATGTAGATACTTGTGCTGTGTGTGTGTGTGTGTGTATGTGTGATCAGTGTTTATGTGTGTGTGATTAATGTGTGTATCCATGGTTGAATTAGTAAACTGTATGCGTGTGTTCTCGTGTGTGTGTCATGCGTTATCCATTGTGCGAGCAGCAGCTTAAGCGTATTGTTAGTGTGGATGTTTGAAAGGAGGTTTGGGTGTCCGTCCACCAACAGGGGACAGCTGGAGGGGTCCATCTCTCTCCCAAGTAAATATAACCCAAAGCTCTTGGGACCAGCTCTCCACTTTATCCACTCAAGCCCCAGTGTTGATGCTGTAAACAACTTGCCCTAGCAACAGTAGCTATGGCCCAAGACAGAGAGAGAGAGAGAGACCTCCACCAGTCTCCCTGCCTAGTCCAATCCCCCTCCCCATCTCTCTCTCTCTCCCTATCCAGCAGCATAGCCACTACTCATAAATAAAGATCCTAGATAATAAGAGATTAAAACATGGCAACAAAGAGTGGAAAAATCCAAAAGGGTTAAGCGTGCTCAAAGCAAAGATCATGGTTTAGCAAATAGCTTCACTGTATCAGCAGTGAGCCAATTAGGAACAGTGGGAAGATGAGAGAAAGAAAGAAAGAGAGAGAGAGAGAGAGACAGAGGGAGTGTGGAACTAGAAACTCACTAGTAAATTGTGTTCAGACTTGGAGAGGTGGCACCCGGACATTTGGTAATAAATTACTTATGTAATGGCTGTGAGCTCAGCTGTGTTGGCTTGACTGGGCCATGTGCAGCCCTGTAGCCACAGGTTGCGGTGCCCAAGGTGACTTTGAGAAGTCCAAGTGATTCACATCAGGGGGTTGGGAACAGCAGAACACTGACTCAGCCCGAAAAAACACACAGCCAATTAGCAGTAGCACACAAACTCACTGGGACATTTGCTATGGAAATATACAGCATCTAGTGGCCCATGCCTTATCTGTGCGGGGACAACTAGACCATATCTATCGACTCGCAGAGAAAGCACACAAACGGGGAGGGTGGTATTCAAAACACACAGCACTCCAGTGAGGAGAGTCGAGGGAAGGGGAGGGGAGAGAGGCAGCCATGATCTATGCAGATTTGCAAAGTCATTTGTGTTTATATAGATATTTGCTGAAATTCAAAATACCTCATTTTGAGGAACTACTCACAAACTGAGCCCCCATGCTATACTTTTTAGTTACGCATAAGGACACCTATTTCAGCACACTTATCTCATACTATTGTTCACTCTTATTCACTTTGATGTGTGCACTATGCCTGTAACAGAAATGACATATGACCATGCACCATTGTCAAGCGAGAGAATTCAATGTTTCTACTCCAGTCATGCCAATATGTTTACCTAAAGACACTTGCACTTGATTACCTTTTAATTTAATGCCCTGCATTAAACCTAAAAGTAAGTATATTTAATTCACATAATATTTAATTAATACATATATTAATTTATATATATCATGATAATTTCATGGTCCCTAGATACGTTTTTGATGCACTATCAAATGGCCTACGTGTGCACGTGTGTCTGTGTGCATGTGTGTCTGCGCCAGTGTACAATACAGTAGGAGAAGGGTGTGTCTGTGTGTGTCTGTGCTACAGTACAGTACAGGAGTGTGTGTCTGTGTGTGTCTGTGCTTGTGTACAGTACAGGAGTGTGTGTCTGTGTGTGTCTGTGCTACAGTACAGTACAGGAGTGTGTGTCTGTGCTACAGTACAGTACAGGAGTGTGTGTCTGTGTGTCTGCGCTAGCGAACAGTAGTGTGTGTGTCTCTGTGTCTGCACTCGCGTACAGTACAGCACAGTAGTGTGTGTCTGTGTGTCTGCGCTAGCGAACAGTAGTGTGTGTGTCTGTGTGTCTGCGCTATAGCGTACAGTGTGTGTGTCTGTGCTATACAGTACAGTAGTGTGTGTGTCTCTGTGTGTCTGCGCTAGCGAACAGTAGTGTGTGTGTCTGTGCTTGTGTACAGTACAGGAGTGTGTGTCTCTGTGTGTCAGTGCTACAGTACAGCCCAGTAGTGTGTGTCTGTGTGTCTGCCTGCGCTAGCGTACAGTGGTGTGTGTGTGTCAGTGCCACAGTACAGCCCAGTAGTGTGTGTCTGTGTGTCTGCGCTAGCGTACAGTGGTGTGTGTGTGTCTGTGCCACAGTACAGCCCAGTAGTGTGTGTCTGTGTGTCTGCACTAGCGAACAGTGTACAGTAGTGTGTGTCTGTGTGTGAAGGTGCATGAGAGAATCAGAGAGGAGGAGACAAAGGAAGAGTTAGAGGGGGAAGAAGAACACAAGAAAGAAGAGGGAGAGAGAAAGAGAGAGTGACATGATGAAAGAGGGGAGACAGATAAAGGAGTAAGAGGTGAAAGAGGTAAAAATGACAGAGAAAGAGAGAGAGAAAGAGAGAGACAGAGAGAGAGAGAAAAAGAAAGAGAGATATGGTTCTCCCTCTCTTGAACCCTTATGAATGATTCAGGTGAGAGGGTTACAACCTGCCCCTCACGGCAGGAGTCGCTAAGCAACCGAAAGACTATACGCTGTTCCTGAAAGACACGGAAGGACAATGGCCCAACTTTTCCCTGGTCACACACACACACACACACACACACACACACAGGTCCGTTTGGCCGTTCAATGCTCCAAGTGCCTTTTCTCTGTGTTTCCTGCAGGATTCTGGACTTTTCTGCGAAAAAATGTCCAAGCAGCCATCATCTAATGTCAAAGCCTTGCAGGTGAGTAGCTGGCTGTTTTTACACGTTCTCTACCTTATTGGTTCATCAAGTTGCATCTGTTTGTGTACAAGGGCAAGAATAGTTTCCTCCAAGGCTATGAATTAAGTATATTTGTTTTGTTCATTCAGATCAGGTCCGAAATGAAGAGACTCTTCAACATAAACTTGTTTATTCAGAAATGCAAGTTATTTTCTCATGGACATTGAATACTTTCCGTATAAAACACACATTTTAAATGCACACGGCATTACAGTAGTGATTCACGATTTCACGTCAGGCTCCTCAGTGTACAGTACATCATGACACACTCACAGAAAAGCTGCTGTCATTGTCATCACTTCACCCTCCCTCAAGGGGTCCTTTCCCAGAGCAAAACCTTTCAGATAAATGTAATGTGTATAAAAATAGGCCTTTGAATGTCGTCGAATGCCGTCGAGCTCAGGTAGGTTATTGCCAATCAATCATCTGCTCATGTCACTGAGAGTAAGCATGGGAAAGGTGTCAGGAGGGTTGGGTGGGTCGTGTGTGTGTGTGTGTGTGTGTGTGTGTGTGTGTGTTGGGGCACTTAAATACCTGGTGGTTGAGTCAGACTGGGGGCGGTGGGAAGTGGGGTGGGGTGGGGATTTGTGCAGAACTTTGTTGGTAGAAGCAGTGCGAGCAACTGTTAGTGTGTGAGATCAGAGAATACATCAGTTCACCAAAGTGCAGCAGAAATATGCATACAAGTAGCTCACATATACAAACACCTGACACTCAGCCAAAAATAGACACTTTTTTCTCCTTCTCTCAGTAGATGTAGTATAAACTCTCCATATCGAAGTATTTTGTAGAATAAAAACACAACATCACCATAGGACATATAGACATATTTGTTTTGAATAGACAGTATAGATGGATCCATCTAAAAGAGCACGGGTCTGTACAAAAAAAGAGGGGGAACGAGGAGGAGGAGGAGGAGGAAGACTGCATGCACACCAGATAAGGAACACACTGTCACGAGAGCGCTGGGGAACGAACAGCCCCTTTGCTGTGGAGATCCTGCTGCTTTCGGCAGCTGCTTCAGACAGATAGCACTGTAGGCCTGACTAGAGAGAGAGAGAGAGAGAGAGAGATGTCCAGAAACAGAAATGAAGATAGATAGATAAAGGAACTGACAGAATTGCTGAGAGACTTAAAAACAGGTTCTTAAGAAAAAAGGAAGGAAAAAAAATAATAAAGTAAAAGAGAGAGAGAGAGATAAAAGGAGAAGAGAAAGATTATGTAAGATATAAATACTTCAAGCCAGATATACTTGTTACACAAATAAGAGATACTGGTTTAAAATCACATGACTAAAGATGCAGTATGCAGCGGCAGCAGCAGTCGATTCCTTAATGGCTTAATCTATAGGTCTACTCCAGTTAAGACAATATTTACTCTCACTAATGTCTTTTCAATGGCCATACCACGAGCCACATGCTCCCCTGCGCTCGCTGCAGTCGTGAGTCTCCCTCCGTGCCAGCTTTGAGGAACTGCTGGAGAAGATGACTATCTGCTATCAGCGCATCACTGGAGGGACAAACCATCTTATTTTCATGAGCGCTCTTTATGACGCTGTGACATAACAAGCTGTCGCCACAGCAAGCAACAACATGTGTGGGGAGATGTGAGACGCGTCGTCACTGTGCTGGTCCACCACAAGTTTAGGGGCTGTAGAAGCAGATAATAGTTTTTGTGCGTTGCGTTTCTAAGCCATTTAGATAAGGAGCATCACCTGTATTAAAAAGAAAGTACTCAGGAATGTAAGAATAAAACCATTACACTGTAGGCCTATACAATAGGATGAACTGAGGATTGTGTGTACCGGAGGTGAACTAAAGCTAAGCTAAGTACCTTTAGCTAAGCTAACTGTTGACTAGATTTTCCCTTCTATTATGTTCCTGTGGTTGAAAGATCAATAGAATTCTTGTTTGAGTTGACCTCATCCCAGGCTTTGACTCTGAGTGGACTGGGACCATGCACACTCTTAAAAATCTAGAACCCACAAAGGTTCTTTGACTTGTCTCCTCCTGAAGAACCGTTGAAGGTTCCACCTGAAATAAAAACACTATCATGGCATTTGCAGTTGTCAAGAAGAACCCTTTTTTCTTGCCCTACACAACAATCTTCAGTGGTGAACCATTGGAAGGGTCTCCATGTAGAGAAGGATCTGAGTCAGGGCTTTCTTTTCATAAATAACACCCTGGAGGGTTTTTAAGGGTTTGGAGGGTTGAAGTGGTCGACCTCTGAACTGATCCACTCAGAGGACCGTCTTCTGTGTGGCTGTGTCAAGCAGCGAGGCAGTGGCGGTCAGTGTGGACTTCTCATTGGCTCCTCTCCCTGTCTGTCACAGGCCAACCTTAATATCCCGATGGGCGCTCTGCGTCCGGGGGCGGGACATCCTATAAAGAGGAGAGAGGAGACAGCAGAGCCAGAAGAGGTTAGACAAATTTTCATGTATATACACAAACAAAGACACACACACACATACGTGTAAACAAAACAAACAAACACACACAAACAAGCATCCATTTTCTATGATACAAAGTACAACAAACACATGTATTGTACCAGTGCACCTGTTCACCTGTTCAACATCAGTTGTTTACCTATTTACAAATTTTGTTCGCCACCATGGAGAAATACAAACACAGTCAAGACAGAATGATGCTACATTGATACATGATATCAGCCATCCATATGTAATAACAGATGCCTGTGTTTTTTTGTGTTTGTCTGTGTGTGTGTGTGTGTGTGTGTGTGTTTGTCTGTGTGTGTGTGTGTGTGTGTGTGTGTGTTGGACGTGACCCGTCAGGTGTCCCAGGGCAGTCCTGAGGAGAAGAAGCCTCCACCGGGTGGGGCCAAACTCCCCGGCCCCGCCGTGAACCTGTCTGAGATCCAGAATGTCAAGAGTGAACTCAGATGGGTCACGAAGGACTAGACGCCAGGGTCAGTCATGTGACCTCATTAATGCAGCACAGTGTTCTTTTCTCTTAGAACAATGGCCTCAAACTCTGTTTGATCCTACTCTGCTTTGCTATATGGAAACTGGTGTCTCTGACATTGCACATACACGTCCAGTATACTGGGCTCTATGTAGCATAGGTGACACATCAGACACAGTGGAGGAACATGCATCATGTACTGTACGAGCATGTCTTTTTCATTAGTCTTACATAAACTGGACACTTTATTAGCACTATTTGTTTTTTAGCTCTGCACTCAACTAAATTGACATGGTGAACATTTTGCATTGTTACTTCAGTATATGATAATATCCCGACTATTAATGAAGGTTAATTAATTGATTTAGC
>JAVQKI010294090.1:0-10708 GCA_036025975.1 Nematalosa erebi
ATGTATTTCTATGTATAATAATAATAGTTCCTTTGATCACCACCGTTTTCAAAATTGCAAGAATCCACTATAACCATTTGTAGAGGCTGTAACTAATGCAGTGGCAGTGACCTATGTACCTCTGGCATTAGTATTTGGCAAATTGATATAGGCAACACTTGATAAAAAACGACTTTTCTGTCGTATATATGAGACAAGCTGGCATTCGGGGGGAAATAGGTCCCTCCGGAACGACTTATAACCTCCAGTGTTGCCAGCCACAAACTGTCTGTGGAGCTTGTAAGAAGTAATGCAAACACCAGAGACGTTAGTTCAACAAATGTTCTGCAGACAACAGCAAACACACGTGTCTCGCACCATATTTGCCAAAACCCCCTGAAAGTAGTCACGCTTGTGTGAGCTTTATCAGCAGTAGTTATTATTAGTAATCTACCTTTAGTCATGCATTCAATTCAAAGTCCATACTATGGTCTTTATTATCAGAACCTTTCACAGTCATTAAAGTGAACCCTCAGATACCTAAACACTGTTGGTTGCCAGGAAATGGGATTCCTAACACTGTGTTAGACATGGATGTGATTGATATCCACTCATTCTCGCTCTCCCAAGGGAAGGGAGGAGACTTTGACAGTATGTGTTAATTCTCACAGCAAACAACAAGATTCACGTTGTTTGATGGAAAAAAATGTGTGTGTGTGTGTGTGTGTGTGTGTGTGTACCGGGGGTGGGGGGGCGGTTGTTCCAGGGTGCCGTCCTTTTCCAAGTTCTTCTCTGTTGTCCTTAGCTAGGATTTGGTCTTGACGATTTGGTCTTGACTCCTTTTTTTTCAAAGGAGTTTGGTTGTTACAACTGACATCCTGTATATTTTAACCTGTGTTTTAAAAGGTGTTATGATATATTGCAAGGGTGTAGGCAGGAGTGGTTCCATGTAACTATACAAATGAGGATGTGAAACGTTGAATCCTGCAATACTTGACCAAAAAAAAAAAAAAGACAACCTGACCTTTTGACCTTTGAGCAACCACTCAAGAATGTCTCAGGCTGATCATGTTCCCATGAAGACCATATGTGAAAGACTTCTATGTGCAGTTTAGTCAATAATCACAGAGGGAGTATGATTTATGACAAACATTTTACATGAAGAATATGCCAGAAGCATGCATTCAAGCATATGGGCCTATGATCATTCAAGAAACTTATTATTAAGGAGTTGCTTAAACCGAGTCACTTTTTGCAGCCTCTTTTGAGATGTACAACATATAAGAATAAGATGAGGAATGATCACAGAAATTGTGACGGCACAACAAGCATTAACTTGGCTCCGTCTTCAATGCTGATTAGTCCTTAGGCTACGGGCTATATTTTGCCACTAGATGGCAGCACAATCGAAATGAAACGCGAAGCTCAGTTAGAAACCACAGAAGTAGTACTGCCAAATAGGATCAAGTCAGTGGATTAAGATGGACAAGGAAAGCGATGGCGTCCTTAAACAAGCCCACGCGGAGTTTAATAGCAAAAACTTTAAACAAGCAGAGGAATTGTACAGTCAATTTATCACGTCTTGTGAGAAGAAAGTGTCAAGGTAAAATGAAACCAGACGGCTAGCTTAACCTGCTCAAATTGTCATAGCATGCCATTTACCATAGACAGTAAAAGGCATTTACAGTAAGGGAGGCTTGGCATAAAACAGCCAGGGTACAGTAACAAAGTGTCTTGTTTTGTTTCAGGGAATGTGATGCCTCTGACCTTGCAGTAGCATTTAATAACCGTGGCCAGATAAAGTATTTGAGAGTTGACTTCAAGGAGGCAGTTGAAGACTACACCTTGGCTATTGAGACAAATAAAGAATTCGAAGTACCATACTACAACAGAGGATTAATACACTACAGACTTGGTAAAGTCTTTAATAATCATAATTGTTATGGTTACAGCATGATTTAATGCAAGCAAACTATTCATTAGCATAGGCCAAGCTATTTGTTGGATTAACCATCTTTGTAAACATTACTTGGGTCTAGTTGAACTTTGTGCAAAAAAGCCTGGTTCCAGCAGAGGTGTCCTTTCATTTCTTTTGAAGGATTTTTTGAAGATGCCAAGAAAGACTTCAAGAAGGTTCTGGATCTGAATCCAAATTTTGAAGATGCCAAACAGAGTTTACAGCAAACAATACTAGATCACCAAGAAAAGATGAACAAAGGATATTAAGGTGGATTGTCAAACTCTTACCCAGACCTCATCTCAAATCTTTATACTTTAATGTGTAATATATTACTTTCTTTGTACAGCTTTTATAAAATCATAAATCAGCCTCTACCTAACAGGATTGCAGTGCCTCTGTTCAATGCCATAAATACAACAGACTGCCATTATCCCATCCCCTCATGTTTCAGAAAGTAATTTTTGCAGTTGGTAACTGCATTTGACATTACTTGACTGTTGAGCCGGGCGCAGACAACTGCAGTCAGTGACACATTCTGGGTTGAAAGCCCTGTTACATACCCACCCTTTCGTTATTTTTGCCATTTTCAACCCAGAATGCGTCGCTGGCTACAGTCTGCAGCCGGCTTGATAGGTAATGTCAGATTATCTCCTCTGTCAACTTGATATCCCATATTGTGGGAACCACACAAGGTCAACCTCTTACTAGCTCAGACTTCTAATTATAAAGTGGTTGATAGGCTTATACTTTCAGGTCTATCGATCCAGTGTGGTGCTAGCACTGCATTATTGTAGGCTACCTCATCCCTACAATATAGGCCAGCTTTATAATTTTTAATCCAGATATTGAAGTAGTACAGAAATCCTTGACACTTGTGAGGACCATAGCACCACACAAGCTTTGACTGAAAACAGTTTACATTGAAATGTCACTGCTGTTCTACATATGACCAGACATTTACCATTGCTTGAACCTTTTTGGTAGTTCTGCAGAGAAAATGTTTACTAAATGCTTGCCAGTTTTACAAAACAGGGCCATCATTTCAGTTAACTAGGTGACTTAAGTGCAAAATTTAGGCAAACAAGACCACTCAAAAACACACCTCTCAGGTCTGCCTTTTACATTGAATGATGGTACACAATTCTTTTGACCCTTCACAATTGCCTGACCTTTGAACCATCTTGGTAGGGCAAATGTAGCACAAGGGATTTAACATCCTTGCTGTGGATCTAAAATTAACAATCTTTAGTCAGTTTAATTGAATGCAAGGCCTGGACTTATTTTAAAGCAGACAGGCAACATTAACCATTTTAGGTTAATTTACCAGCTTGGTCACTTTGGTTAAATGCCTCATAATGGAGGCCTTCAGACAGACACTTTAGTGATTTCCTTGCACAGTAATAGGCACTTGCAGCTCGTCACCAAGCTACTGAAAGCCAAAATCGTATTACTCGTCAGTCAACATAACTCTCGCTGTTTACCATTCCTCAGTTTGTAAACTGTGGACACTACCTTTAAGATAAAACCACACACACCAAGTGACAATATAGGTTAAAGTCAGACCCTTTATTCATAACGAACAAAGTTTTAAATCATTGTGACACCAAGATACGACCGGAAGACAGTTGACTTCTTGACCTCGGAGAGAACTTTGCATTGCCTTGACCTAGAAAATTAAAACAAAGTGTTAAACCTTATCAAGGCCATCAAGTAACTCAAGTCAAACCAGCTAAAAACTCACTGTGTTTGACATTGTTTGAAAAACCGCCCTTCACATGGTCCACATTTCCAGGATAACTAGAGCACTGCCTGTAGCAGAGTCCATCACTTTGTCTGTTGCGGTCACAAATGGCAGCATCACAGTGGACATAAATCTGCAAGACATTCAAAAGTAAAATGGGTACATGGATCATAATCTAGCACAAATAAATCAAGTCATGGAGCAATATCAGCTTACCTGGTTTTTAAGCACGGTATTGTCCTGAACAAATGCAAACATCTTAATGTCAAAGTGTTTGAAGTGAGAAGGGAACTGTATTCTATCGTCAGCTGTTACTGGATACATTGTTGCTATGTAGCGATCATCTTGGTTCGGGCATCTGTAATGTTACATAATTTAACGCGTTTAAAACCAGAAACCAAGAACTGTAGAAATAAACAGCAATATTTAGACTAGCAACAGCAAGCAATTACCCATCAGTAATGATGTCCCATCGGGGAGTGGACAGTCTGTCTTCTGATAATGTGGCCCAGCAACTATCCAGGAAAAGTTCAAGCTCTGGATCTGTAGAGTCCATCAACTCCACTTCAAAGTAAAGAGGACGCCTCAAGTACTCCACTACAGGATAGTCCTCCTCTGAGTAAAATGCTCTGTAGGAGTCGTCTGGAGAACCAATGACAGACAATTAAAATTTCCAAAAGCTTCATTACTTTATACACATTAAAAAAATAACCCACCGCTTGCTAGTCTTATGCGCATCCTCATCTCCCCATAACCATTCTGGGGCATGCGTTCAAACGAGGCCGCCTTTGGGAGAAACTGAATCGTCTTGACCTCGTCATTAATGTAGTAGCAGGCAATTGTGAGTCTGAAAGCCAGAATAAATGGTTATGAGGGTGAGAAAGGGACCATGTATAAAAATAAGGGACAGGGCACAAGTTTGTGGTGGGTGAATGCCAGTTGGAAAGAACCAGAAAATTTAATTCAAGAATGAGCCAGCAGCTAATATTAACCCAGTTGGGTATAGGAAACTTAAACTGTAGTCATTTCACTGTGACCCATTCAGTTAGTGTTAGCCAGTTCACCCTTTGGTCCATGCATCAGATGGTCACTTTTTCTCCCACTAACAGCCCTCAGAACCTGGAAGACAGCTATGGAGAGATTCTCACGTAAGCAAAACATACCGATAGTCTGGATCGGAAATAGTTTTGCCTTTTTTTCCCCCTCCTCGATTAGGCATGGTGATCACATTCTGATAGATCATAAAGTCATCTGAAAACTACAAAAAGGAAATGAAAATATGGGATCATTTAGTAAAAGTAAATGCACATCCAGGGAAGCTTAAAGTAAAAGCTTACCATTCGAACTGTTCCACAGCTGTTAACAGGGAAAGAGAAGGAGGCAAACTGATCATTGCTGAACACTGGTTTGCAAGATGCATCAATGAGTGTGAGCTGACTGGGAATAAGATAGGGCACCGACTCAATCTTCAGGGCCAAGGTAGTCATTGTACCATTGGTGTGGCATTCTGCAAAAAGATTATAGCATTACAACCAACAGCTTAAAGGCAAATTGCCATATATATAGAAATCACTTCAGGTCCACATGAATTGTGCTGGTAGAGTTTGCAGTGGTCAGGCAGGTCCATTTAAATGGAAAGTGTCCGAATTTAGATTTATCCTCATTGGACTGAGCCTCTTCAAACCCCTCTGATCATTGTTTGGCAATAAAGGGTCTTTAAATATTCACTGACCAGTCAGAGACATGGGAAAGGTGCAAGCCAGAGAGAAATCATTGAGGCTCCACTTATTGTGTGGGTCAGTGACCTTGAAATCAAGTCGACCTCCAGCAGCAGTAGGAATCACAAACTGCAGATGAGAGATTAAACACATGTTAGAAGTGTGACCGGTACTCTTGCAGATGAGGGCTCAAAAATAAAGCATTATAATGAAAATTAGACGTACTGTAAACACGGCATCAGTTGAGAGGAAGGAGACCCTCATGGTCATGTGTGTTGCATTCTCACGGACATTGTAGGCCTTGGCTAGGTCAGGTGTCAGCTCCCGCTTTCCCACAATGTATTTAAGGTCTCTGCCATGACTTCCATAGGCCACAGAGATAAAATAGCTTTCTTCATCACAGGTTCCAGTCACCACAGGAAGAACTGCAGTGAAACAAGAAAAAGAGGACCTAAGGTTCTGTTCCTTTTCTGTGATTACTAAATTAAACAGTCAGATGTGCCAGACACAGTACAAGTTACTGTTTTACAGTGATGCCATCACTAGTCTTCAAATTAAATATTCCAAGCTGATTCACAGTTAAAGTCGTCAAGCACAGACTTTAGAGCAGTAGGGAGGGATTGATGCCGCAAGCAACCCTACCAACATCCCGAAGCCTCGCCTCCAGTGCAGCTGGATGAGAAAATGGAGATTGCTCAGGCAGGACAACCAGACCAAAGGTCAAAGGAAGCGTGTAAGTTGTGATCTCCCGTTGAGAATTCTGCAATACAAATGAGACTTAATACTGCAAGCCACCCTTAGTACAACAGAATCTATATATAAAAAAAAAAAAATCCATGGGCACTTACACTCTTTAGAACCACAGGGTTAGAGAAGGGCACTCGTAGACTGAAAGTTTTAGAACCATTTGGGAAGCGATGCTCCTGAACATTGAAGCCTCTGGCATTTGCCTCAGTTACAGTCAGCACACCAGTGGTAAAGGTAATGTTCACCAACATCACATCATAGAGGAAGGTCCCCAAGACCAGATCAAAGACATGCTCTTCAGGAACAGTATCTGCAGGACAAGGATTATGAGAAATCCAATGAAAGGCTAAGGGGAATATTAGTATTTATGATACTTACAGTCAATGACATTGGGGGGTCTAGGCATCAAAGGAGTGGTTATGGGATACAAGGCCTTGTATCGGGTTTGCTGGTCAAAGGCTGCTTCCTTCCACACCATCTCAATCATGGCCTCAATCGAGTATGAGATGTGGTAATGATCTTGAACGCGGCTCTAGGACAAGGGACACCAAAAAAAAAAAAAGGTCTCACACTTCACGATCCTCAGAGAACTACGTTCCTGTTCCTAAAGGTTCCTGGAGGTTCCCTAAAGGCTTCCTTCAGTGTGGCAAAGTGAGGAACCTAAGAGAGCCTTGTGTGTCCCTTAATTTGAAGAGTGCAGCAAAATGTTATAGAAACTTGCCCCAGGTCATTTGACTCAAACCAGTGCAGGACCTTACCTTGTAGTAGCCATCAGGGCCACCCACAGGCAGTTTAATGATGATGTGGGCATCAGTTGCAGTCATAGTGTAGCCCCTGCTAGCCATGTCTGCCTCACCAAGTCGCTCACCATCAATGCCCATGTGTACCTCCAGAGTCTTGCAGTCATTTGATGCGAGAAGTGGGTGGATGCAACGTGGCACATACCAAGTGATCATCTCCTCAGTGAAGACAAGGCCAGCTGTAGAACCAGAAGCTGAGTCAGTGATACTGCAGTTTTGCAACTTCAATATAAATAAAGTAGGAAGAATCAGTGTCCTCGCCAGCAACGAGCACTGAACCCTTAAAGGCTTAACTAGCATAAACCAGCCAACCATGAAGCTATTTATTCCAGTTAAGTCTGAGGGCTGATGAGACCAGGATTCAGCCATAGCAGAAGCAGTCAGATCTCACTATTTGGACAGGCTGCTGCCGAGTCGAGCATGGTGACCGACCACAGGTCTTTGAAATATGTAGTAACCTTCAGCACATTCATTGAGACCCCAGAAACCTAGGGAGACATAAAAAATATATATATTATTAAGTTACTCATAGGCTGAAGGTCAAGCTCAGCTCAAGTTAAAAAAAACAAAACAAAAGTGTAGTACAACTTGCATTTTCAGTGTAGCTCTCTGTTGCATTCAGCCGGCTTCGGACAACAAGTCTTGTTGGGGTTGTGGCCACATAATATCCAAGCCGTTGAGCATCAGTCAGCATCATGGACTTCTCTTTTGGGGTGAAGAAAACCATCCTCCAGATGTTCTTCTCAGAAGTCACAGCCTACAAGGGAACAAAAATTGTTGACCAGAAAAACCACATAGAAGAGAAATAACAGTGCTGCCCTGAGTGGCTCAAAGCATCTTGCCTCCGGAACTGCACCAGCCCGATGGTCCTCTTCACCAATGGGGCCACCAGCTGGGGGTAACCTGTTCACTGACACCTGTAAGCAAACACATGCAATGAGCCTTCCATCCTTTGGCACGCCATTAAGAACATTGTCTAGAGCCATATACCTCCATGTATGTCCCATCACACAGGATCTCATGATCAGCCCATTGATTGTTTTTGCAGGTTCGGGATACCTCATGCATGTCTGCCTTGTCAGATTTATGGTCTCCATTTATTTTAAGACGAACTTTCATGTCAAAAACCTCATCGTCCTATGCAATGTTAGAGGAAGGGAGTATATTTGGTCAGTTATCAGTATATGAATTGTTTAAGTTCTCAAAGAATCACTCAAGCCATTACCTGATTTTGAGTGTAACAGCTCAAGACTGAGGCAAAGAGTTTAGTGTTACCCCAGGGGTCTGACACCATCCTATAGCCACACATAGGTGCCATGCTAGGGGTAATTGGGTGGTAATGGCTTCCATCTACAAAGTACAAGCACAAGTTAAGCAGGAAAGACAACTAAAAATAACACATTAGAAACAGAACTTACTGATTGCATCCACTTCCAGGTGGCCTCCAATTGTAAAGGATTTATCTATGATAAGTCTCACAACGTTTCCAAGGCACTGAGGCTTCAATCCAGCAGCTGTGATAAAGAGATGCATAGTTAAACATGGCAGAGTAGTCAAACCTTAACATACTTCTAGAAAATGTGACAAAATTACTTACTTTTGAAACTACCTTGAGCAGCAGTCACAACAACAACCATGGAAAGCCATGGGACTCTGCAAAGCCAAATACAAGATAACAAAAAGGACCAACACAAGCAAGGATAACTTATGAGAATATACCATACAAAGCAGAGTACTTACAGTTGTAGAACTGGGGACATTTTTTGTCAGGATGAAAGACCCTAGCAACAGGGGAAGCTTGAATCCTTTCAACAACACCAACAGAGACTCAGTCTATCCCCCATAAATCCCTGATCCAAGGAACCACAGAAGGGTGCAGTGCATTTGGAGAGAGAGCCTCTTGCCATTAAATAGTCTTTCACAGTTGCACACAGGAGAGTCCTCTTGATTGACACAGGTGAATGAGTGATCTTGATTAACAAGTACTCGTTATTGTTCACATTAATTTGTCAGTTGAGATAATTGAATTCAGTTACCTGGCACCATCCATACCCAGTCACAGACACCTGAATTTAATCAGAGTTGTTAATGTGTGAAGTGTTTAAGCAAGAAACAACGTATTGTAGACTAATTGTGTGCTGTCACAAAAGTAGGCTTAAAGTTTGGAAGTCTCACATATGAGCTGTGCTTATTGTTTAATATTGTAGGTCATTTTTTTTTTTTTTTTGCATAGAGAAATGCAGTCATTTAACTTTACTTTACACCCTCTATAGGCATGAAGCTGGACTATGAGCTACGTGAAATTATTGGTAAATGATTAATTCCATTTTGTACCACACATTTTCTTTATTACAATAAATACAAGTTAAGTTTTACCAGACTGTTTAATAAGAGGACTTTGTTTTTTCTCCAGCAGGTGGAGCCAGTGCTTTTCTCAGGATATGACAGCAGAGACCGGATTGTGAGGATTTGTGCCCCCCCCCCAAAAAATTTCTCTGTCAGAAAGATTCAGAGTAGAATAGCAAAATCAGTGCATTGCCTGAGACAAGCACAAGAAAGCAGGATCCTGCAGTACTGTGTACTTACTGAACTAACATGTATTCAGTAAGGCAATTTCCAATATTCTGAGTTATACTCCCCCTGTGAGGTCCAGCACCTTGTAGATGTGTACACTGCCTGACTGCTCTTTTTTTTTTTTTAAGGAAATGCACTCTACCAGAGATATTCAACAAGGTGTTCCGAAGTTTCACTTCTTAATTTTTTTGTCCCCGAAAATGTAGTTGTGATATATGATCCATCATGTCTAACTTATACCCCTGGGCCCATACAATCTGGAGCACTTTGTTCTAGCTTTCATGTTTTGTCATGTGAAATCAGGGATTACTTTTGAACATAGACCCGCATCACAGATAGTAAAACAGGATTTTCAATTCTGGATCAAAATTAAACTATTTGAAAACTAGGCCCTGGACGATCCTTTTCCGTAAGTTTCATGTTACTAACAGACCCTATTTAATTAGTAACCAGGAAGTGAAGGAAAAGGAATTTTTAAGGATTGTCTTACAATCACCAACATTTAATGCACCATATCGACACCTTGCTAAAATAATCACAGGAATCACAAAAAAATGGCCTAAAATACTTTTCTTGAGGATTTGGGCAAAAACTAAATTTTGGTCAAAAAAATGACGTAGGCGATTATTTTTACCAAGGTGACTATTGTGTTTAGAACTTGAGCAACCCAGACAGCTGGAAACATTAGGACCCTTGATTGGAATGAACTGGAAAGGGCTAAAAGTCTGAATTCCAATTTGATGATCCTAAGGACAAATACTTGATCAACTCAATGCACCCATGCCCCACTTTATCCTGCTATAATTAGGGGCCAAGACACTTCGCACACAAATCTTAAATAACATAGGGCTGCTGGGGTGTTTTCCTCTGTGGATATCATGAATGACCACAAATCAAATACAATGAACGAAAATGTTTTTTGCAACCTACTCATTACTGAAACATGTTAAAAATGTATAGCAATCTGGACTGCACAGGATGATGAAATGTTTAGTAATGGAACTAAACTTGGAGGCAGGCAACCAACCGACCAGGAGTGCGTTTCCCAAAACAGCCTAAGTAGTTCTTAACTTCACACGTAGAATCATCTTAGCATCTACGGACCATTTCCCAAAACCTTCTTAGCTTAAGATCATCGTGAGATCACACTTAGATCTACGTGTGATCCGGAGTAATCGTAGACTGCTAA
>JAVQKI010294169.1:0-11636 GCA_036025975.1 Nematalosa erebi
TGTGTTTTTGTAAATGGCAGTCACTTTCCTTGAACCTGGAGAAAAATCAATTATCGAGATGTTCATAACATCTGTGACCACTCTATCACAGTCTCTGTTCCCAACACTCATTTGAAAGAAATACAGACCATTGATGATTTTCTTTTTTTTTAACTAATGCATTTTCCCTGATGTGCTTCTGTTTATCTTTTTTGCTATTTTTGAAAGGCTTAATCAGTGATGCTATTAAATGCAAAGATGCTGTTCAGTGTTGATTAGAGCTCAATAGATAGATACAGCCCAATGCATTGCTTTTCAGTCATGGTGGCCTAATTAGGGTAGGTTGTGGGCAGTAGGGACGACACGGCAGAGCTTCTCTCTGTTTAATCCATCATGACTGCTTTACAGAGCTCCTGACATTCACATATGAAGACCCTTGAGGCCACTGCAAACAGAGCAGACAGCTTGGTCTATTTGTGAAAAATGAGCCTCGATCTCCATCTTTCTCTCTCTTTATCTCCCCATTCTACCTGTCCCTGAGTTTTCGCAGGTGACTCTATAATCGCCAGGCCCAGTTCTTTCTCTCTCTCTCTCTCTCTCTCTCTCTCTCCCTCCTTCTCAGGCGTTTGGGTGACACATTCTGTCCCAGATTTTTCCCTGAGCGCAGAAAAACTGACCTGCTTTTTCGGTTCGCAGCGGTCTAATTTTAACTTGGCCATATCTTAGAGTTTTATCATGTTCATCATGCCAAGCCCCGTCGCTGGCCTAACAAGGAGGGGAGTACACCAGACTTCCCGGCGAGATCCGAGCCGTGTAGTGGCCAGGGCTGAGCTAATTCCCCAGCAGTCTCGTGGCTCAACACAAGGGCCATGGAGCCCGGGGCTGGAGATGACGGCCTAGGAAACCAGGCTGTGTTGGTGCAACAGCAGAAGCTGGAGCCTCTCGGCAAGCTGAGGACTTGACTGCAGTCCAGTGTGTATGTGTGTGTGTGTGTGTGTGTGTGTGTGTGTAACTCACACAACCATATGGGAGGCTGATCCCTCAGATTTGTATGGGAGACACTTGCCAGGGAGTGACGTAGCCTATCTCTCTTTCTTCCATTCTTCTTTTTTTTCCCTTTTTGTTTGTTCCATCAGCCCAAGGAAAATGTAAATGAACTACATGCGCGCTACATTCAGTTTCTTGCTGACAATCTGCTGTGGCGCTGACTATAGCATTTTTACAAAGAACTTATCCTGTTTGCTTGCACATTTCAGGCCTCTACTTTAGTGGTGTGAACTGCCTGAACTACATGTTTTTTTCCTGTAAAGCCCACCCTTCCGTTACTTACTCTCATTGACTAATCTCTCTCTCTTTCTCTCTCTCTCTTTTTCTCTCACCCTCTCTTCTTCCTATACTACCATACCTCTAGGGCATCCATCAATGAATGCGAGAAAACGACACTGACTCCCCCAGCATGATAGTGTGCACACGCTCCACACTCTAGATAACACCTTTTTGCATAACAGGCATTTAGAACAAAAAACTCCCAACTGTAACAATGTTTCACCTCCGATCATCACCACGATGGCGCACAATACCACACCGTCCTCTGAGGTGCAAGGTTTTGTTGTGAGAACGATCTAGAAAGTCCTGGAGGCGACACAGACTGAAAAATTAAATGCTCTCTCGTTACATCATATTAATTTACAGGATTCTCATTCTTAGCTCATGGCTACATCTTTTCATTCAGCCTTGTGCTAATCATATATTAATATTAGGGCACGCAGTGTTTGAGCAAGGATAAGAGCTGGCGTTATATAAGCCAGAATGTGACAAGGTGCAGCAACACTCTATCATGCATTTTCACTCAACTACAACCTGACATATTTGCACGATGTAAAAATAATTGATTTACCTGGGGTATAAAGCATCTCTGTCATGTTCAGTCAGCCTATGGCTTTTCCTTACAGTTTACACAAGTACAGTTCCCAATGGATAGATCGGTCTTTCAACTCAACGCTTCTTGAAGAATTTTCAGTTTAAGGGAAATCTTTCACTTGCCAGTTAAGCATTCTACTGATTCAAATGGAGGGGACGCGACATTGTGAGCCATCGGCAGCACTTCAAAAGGCACTTGAGCTCTTCAAGAGAGGAACGTGAAGGGATCCTCCTGACCCTTCCCAGGGCAGTGAAGGGGGCCTGTCTGCAGAATTCTGCAACGCCACAAGATGGTGGAGAGTTCCACTCCACCCCCAGACCTCATCCTGCCACTCTGCTGCACTGGGCAGAGGCCTGCCTCTACATGCATCCATGCAGGGCTACTGGAGAGAGGCTAGTGAGAACAGAAGACCAGCAGCCCAGGGAAGACGCAGGTCATGGTGGTCACCATAGGGAAAGATCCCCGCACAGAGAGAGGAGATTATTGCAGGGTCATAGATGAGGAAGGGAATGAAGTGAAGCAGTGAGGTGTGAAACATCTCCGTGGAAGCTGGGGGACAGAGGGAGATAAGTCTGGGCCAGATCTGGCCCACATTTGCCAAATGCACACCAGGTCTGGGCCAGGTCTGCTCCAGGGTGAGCTTCCATCTTGCCAAAGGATGAGAGTAGAGGCCCAGAGGAGGACAATGAAGGGGTACAGGTGTTGGTGTTGGTGGTGGTGGTGGGCGGTATTGAAAGGTTGGCTTGGCATGGCATGAGAACACAGTCGCTTAGATTCTCTCATTCCTTTCTTCTCGTTCTCGCCCTCTTGTTGCTGGTTGCGTTCCAGCACTCTGTCACTCCAACAAATGCACCGTTTCTCTCCAGCTCTTTTTTCCATTGCTGGAGATAGATGTTCCCACAAAGACAAGGGCACTTAACATCAGACAAAGAGGCTTGTTAATCCAAGCAAATGAAATCAAAACCAGAGCAATCAGGCAAAGGCAATCAAGCTTTGCATATCCTGACTGAAGCTGACAAATGTAATCCACACCAGAGGTATGTGTGTGTGTGTGTGTTCCTCATTCACCCCCCAATGTGAGAAAGCAGACCCCCCACCAACAAATACACCCCCCTACACACACACACACACACAAGACCTCACATGCTCAGGGTCCCGGGGGGCTGGGGGACTTAAACACAGGCCCGCTGCACTCTTAGAAATGCAACTGTCACAGGTCACCATAGCAATTTAAGACTGCTGCAGATTCCTAGAGCCCAGCACTAACAGACATACAGTACCTTTTAATCCTGGAATATACCCGCTATACTGCATTTTTTCACTACTCCAGGCGTACAGTGTATTTCCACTCGTAAGTAAACAGCAAAAACAGCGCACACTGGCTACAGAACACTCTGGAACATTCTGCATTTTCCCCATCCAATCTCCGTATTTCCCAAGAAGACCTTCAAGAAATTCAAGTGTCAAGATGACATGAAAATGCGTCTCAACATGAGAGCAAGCGTGTGTGTGTGTCAGTGTGCGTGTGTAAGTGTGTGTGTGCGTGCATGAGAGTGTATCAGTATGTGTACGTGATCTGTATGTTAAATCACTCCACCATGGTCTCCTGTTTTTCCTGTTTGTCTCTCTTACTCTCTCTCGTCACATGCTCCTTCATGCTTGCTCACACACACACACACACACACACACACACACCCAGAGCACAGCATTTGCCACCGATTTCACCTCCCATACATCAAAGACAATGTGAAGCCCATGTGGTGGACTGATGAAGGTGGCTCTGAGCAGCAGGCTGGTGGTGCTGACGGAGTCTCCTGGGCTCAAGGCAGAGAGAGACCCAGGAGTGGACGGGGTGGCCGTGTAGGTGCCTGTGTTCTGACGGACGCTGGCAGCCCACACCACCCCTGCCTCTCTGGTTTTTTTTCCCTCGTCCGAAACCGGATGGCGCCGGAACACCCCTGAGCACCCCGGCTACCTGAACACTGCAGGTAAACGCGGTGCATTGGGGTGACGTCACTCCCTCTGGCGAAGCCGCTGCCTGCCTGCCTGCCTGCCTGCCTGCTCGCTCTGTGCCTCTGCCTCTGCCTCTGCTTCACGCCCCCCCTCCCGATGACTGATGGCCAACGCCGCCGTGTCATTTGGACCTTGCGGCCATAGCGACGCGAAGGACGTGTGTGTGCGTGTGTACGTTAGCGTGTGTAGGGGGTGTTTTAGCGGTTAGGGGGCTGGCTGGGGGGTGGGGGGGTATGCTAAAGGATACACTTCGCTACACAGCTATAAAGGCAGTGATGAGAAAGGGCAAACAGACAAACAGCGAGCTGTTTGTTCGACCGGCCGGGCGGGCGAGCGGTTGGCTGGCCGGCCATCGCTGGCAGCCAGCTGATGCTCTCTGCATGGACGGCCACGCAGCTGATATTAGGATGATGGCCGGGAGGAACGCACCTCATCCCACAGCCAGAGCCCAGACTACTGCGACTCACCCTGGACTATAGGATCACAGAGAAAGCACCGGAAGACTGGCGCAAGAGGCAGCATGAACAGAAAATGGCTGGAGAGAGAGAGAGAGAGGGGCAGAGATAGAGAGAGAGAAAGGGAGAGAGAGAGAGAGAGAGAGAGCACATTTATTGAAAGAATGAGGATGAGCGAGGTGAGAAGGAATGAGATGAATTGAAAGCGGAGAAAAGGAAGGAAGGAAGGAAGGAGGGACCAGGAAGGAGGGACCAGGAAGGAGGGACCAGAGCTAGGAACCTGCTGCAGGGACTCCAAATGGGCTTGCATTGTTCCTGTCAGTCCATGTCTGATGCACGCTGTGTGGGAGAGGAAGCCATCCCTCAGCCACAGCAGCAAGGCCAGTGGAGCGAGGGAGATAGATAGAGAGAGAGAGAGAGAGAGAGAGAGAGAGAGAGAGAGAGAGAGAGGGAAGGGAGAGGGAAAGAGGCCGATGTGATACCATGACCTTGGTGATGAGGGTGAAACTTATGTCATCTTGCCACAGCTGAGGTCAGTAGGGCTTTCTCCCCCCCCCCCCCCCCCCCCCCCAGACCAACCAGCGCTTCTTGATCTAGCATTCGAGAGCTACTGAGACCATAGAGGAGGGTTGTCATGACAAGAGGCGGTTGTTAACACGACGTTAGGTGCTAACAAAGACATTTTTGAACGGCCTGTTGCAATCTGTGTGTGAGTGCGCGCACAGCATACCTGTTGTAGCCTTAGGGAAAAACCCAGAACTGACTGAAGGCCACAGTCTTATCCCTCCCTTTTGTAACACTTCTTTTGCTACAACGCAGACATGGCAGCCATGTTCACTACAATATTTTCTCCCTTTTTTCTCGCGGCTCTTCTCTTTTTTTTCCCTTTCTCCCGTTGCTCTCTCCATCTCACTCCCTCCCTTCCTGCGGCAGTGTTTTCTGTCACCAATTTGACATGCGGTGCGCAAACTCACAGGCAGAATGAGTAACAGGTTCTAGCGTGTGGCGTACCAGAGTAAATACGACAATCTGTTGCTATCCTAATCGCCAAGGGGGGCGAGCCCGGCAGAACGTGGCTGGGTTAAGCTGCGCCAAACACTTGTGGGTTTAAACCCGTGATCCAGTGATAACCGTACATACGTTCACTCACACACACACACACACACACACACACACACACACATTTATACTGTACATACATTGCCATACACATACTCCAACCAGCACAAGAGACTTTGGTGCTGTCATCCCAGGAGAATGAGTGAGAGGAATGGGGGGGGTTGGGTCGGCAAGGGAGGTAGGGGGTGGTTAACATTGCAATGAGCCTCTGAATAACCCCCAACACACACACACACACACACACACACACACACACACACACACACACTGGATTTTATCACTGTGAAACCACCAGCCTTAACAGTCACCTAAATGCCTCTGAATTTGAAAAGGGTTAGCCTGCCCCCTAAGAGGCACCGCAAGGACGATGGAGTGAAAAGCAAGCGCGTGTGCACACACACACACACACACACACACATAATGGTGAACAAAATGAGGATGGGAACCGGCAGCGAAAGAAAGAGCAAAATTACAGGATCCGAGAGCGAAAATGACAACAGGCGTCAGTCCCAGGGACAAAAAGCATCTAATTGGATTCAACAAGTCAACAAAAGAGCAAGCAAATGGGGAGTGGGTTGTGGGTTTCTCAGAGGTTTGGAGGGGGGGGTGGGGGGGGGGGGGGAGGGGGTTGGAGGTTGGGATGGGGAGGCAGATTTATTTCTTACCCATTCTGCTCTTCTCGCTGGGGTCTGCTTCCTCGCCGCGTCAGATGGCCATCAAAGTGGCAAAGGCGAGCGCCGATGCTGGAAAACGCGCCTTGACGACGGGACCAAGAGCATAGGTACGCCGTCGGGCGTCGAGGAATGCGAAACGGCTGCGGCGCCCAGTCAACCCCTCTTTTTTTTCCTTTCCTGGGGTTTCTGTGTCTCCGAAAAAAAAAAATTCGGGGGGCGGCAAAAGGGAGGGAAAGGGGGAGGGGGGGAGGTTGTTGGGGATCGGGGGGGTAGGGGAGGGGGTTCTGGCGGTGAACGTCAGCACAGCATCCCTTCCATGCTCCGCATTCAGAGGCCCCCTTCTATCTGTCTCTCTCTCTCTCTCTCTCTCTCTCTCTCTATCACCTGCTTCCGCTCTCTCGTCTTCTCGCGCTGAGGTTGTATGAAGATGCTAATGCCTCTGCTGTAGGATACTGGAGGGAGAGACGCTGTGCATTGTTCAGCTCCTTGCGCTGGACTGAGGTTCTTCCTTCACTGCATCACCCTTCCCTCTCTCTCTCTTTCTCGCCCGCTCCCTCTCTCTATCTCTCTCGTTGTGCGCTCTCGGTCTCTCCCTCTCCCTCTCTCTCTCCGCTTGCCTCTCATCCATATTCATCGCCAGCCCTGGCCCTGTGCTGCATTGTGCAGAGAGGAGAGAGGCACCTAGCGTGTCCAATCACCCGCCGCCCCCCCCCCTCATCCAACCCCATCTCATCCACCCCACCCCCGTCCTCTCTGTGATACACCCCCACCCCCTACCACTACCGACCCCCCCCCTCCCCCTTTCCCCCATCTCCTCTCCAACCCCGCGCCCCCCCACCCCCCCTCACCAAAAAGAGAAAGAGAAACAGGGCTTTCTTCTTCACTGCCACCAACTCCTCTAGCCCCCACCGCCACACACTCCTTTGACGCAGCACTATAAAGGCGCTATAGAAACACATCTATCACAATTGGGTATAAATATGAAGAGGTAATGATGGACATACAGTGAATGGTGCGGGACAGAGGCAAAGAAAGAGCGAAAGAGAGAGGGAGAGAAAGGGATGACGAAAGACAAAAGAACAGTGACCTTGCGTGTGTTGCAGACGAAACGGAGGTGCGGGGTGAGGAAAAATATGGATGAGGAGGAAAAGAGAAAACACAAAAAGCGAGAGAGAAAGAGAGAGAAGGAGAGACAGAAAGAGAGAGAGAACAGAGGGGCTCTGACGGCCATGTTTGAGAATGCGGCTCCCATTCGCTTTTTTCGCCTCTCGGAAAATGGCAGAATGGCGAGGCGCTGCCGCATAGTGTCTATGGGGGTCGGCCACAGTAAATCAGTGCCTAGAAATCCTATAGAGAGGGCGGCGGACACACAAATTGGCGTGTGGTGCTGGTGTATGCTGAGGACGGGGGGAGGGGCAGCATAAGCTTGCTTTGAGTGGATTATATCATCATTCATATTCACTTCCCATCTTGGTTATTTTCAGATGTCTCAACAAATACGCATTTTTGTCCCTGCGTGTGCTTGCTTGTTTATTTGTGTAGTCGTTTAGCATTGATCTATCTGTTTGTTCATTTGCATATGTGCCTAAGTCAGTGGCTCAGTAGAGGAAAGGCAAAGCCTGTGTGCCTCTTCATTCCCTGATTACTGAGGTATCGGTGAGCCACTCGGATGCATTCTGATCAGAGAAGCCAATCACGTCCAGTACATCGGCTGGACATTCTGTAAGGCTGGATCCTCCTCCTCCATCTCTCTCTCTCTCTCTCTGTCTCTATAGGGACCCCTCCCCTACCCGCCACCTGGCAAATTCATAGTCAACTCACGTCAACTCCACTCCACAAGGGCACCTGTGTCCTTCTCTCAAACACACGCACACACACACATACACACACACACACACACACCTGTGACTAAATCCATCAGCATATAAAAAACGTCCAACACATTCCTGAGACATTTTTTATTATTGCCATTATTCTCCTCTGCTATTTCTAGGCATGTGGACTCACAAAAGCTAGCACACACAAATATTCAAACCCATGCTATCTATCTAGGGTGCATCCTTCCATGATTTGCATACATTTCATCCGAATACAGATATGGCACCTACGACAAAAGATGATATAAAGTAATTGAATCTTCGGCTGTACTCCGACATTAGGCATGATGCAAGGGCCACACAAGCATGATGTCTGCATTGTATGACTTCAACTTTTGACACTATCTCATGCTAACACATAACAAGCTATTTTGGACCCTTTCAGTAGATTATTACCACATCCATATGCTCCATTTCAATTTGTGAAACAAACAAGACTAAATAGAAACATTTATAAAGTTGTCATAAAACCTTATTACAATGTAGCGATCTTTCGACGAAATAGGCCTAGCCTACTCTTCGAAAAAGAAAAGAAAAGAACAGGATTCTTGCACTTGTTACAGCAGTGAGACCGTGTAAATGATATTAATAGGCTACTGCAATAGTAAGCTTATCTCTCTTATAGGCTACTCTCCGTACAGTGGTTAAGTACGTACTTGGCAAAGCTTGTAAGACTACAATTTCTTTATATGAAATAGAAATTGTTTATATGACATGGGTTTCATCTGAGCGGCAGATGTTGGTGTCAGTCATATTTTTTCATAACAGAGTCGAAGAAGACAGGGCATTGAGCGACTTCCAGCCGTTCTCATCACTTTTGTCAGCTCAATAGTTCAAAACTCACGAAAGTCAGTTTTGCCCTTCGTGTCGCCGTGCTGACACAAATTAGCTGGACGAAGCTTGTGATTCGTGATTTAAAAGCTGTCTCTAAGCACTTTCGGGTTTTACGGAGTTCTGGTGTCATTGCCAGGCAAACAGTGGGGGCATGTTGCAGCTGGTATGTGCAACAGTAGACACCCCCCACGTTTCTGTTTGTTTCTCTAAAACAAACTCCATAAATCTTCGTGTATTCTCACTCTTTCCGACAAAGGGCCTGCGCACTATCTTCTTACATAAAAACAACTGAATAGGACTAAACGTTGCATCCAGAAGTTTAAATGAGGTCACCTGGCCAACAGCTACGGAAAAGCAAGATCAAAGTGACGCAAGTCGAAGTGCCAAACTAAAAATCCAATGCTTTATTAGCGTATTGTAACCTATTTAAAAACCAGAATGAAACAGAAACCATAACTGACAAACTAACAAATAACAGGAAAGACGCCTGTCTTCACCACAGAAGTGTATTAGGACATTTGCAATCATTTCTTTGCTGGGGAAGTGGCAAGAAAAAAAGAAAGCCACTAACCTGGTCTGTTCATATTTATGGCTGCCCCCTGAATTTCAATGGATTTCTCGGGGCAGAGCAGGCACCTTTTCAGTTCCATTCATTTTACGCTCAATTAGGCACGCCTTCCCACACATGGGAGACAATTAAAGCAAGACCCCCAAATATGTCAAAGCGCGGGGTTGGAGGGGTCACGCTAGACAGATGCAATGTTGCCATTTTAATGGTTAGCTTTGTTTGTTGCAGTGCTATTCAAGTTAAGTAGCCCGGTTTATTATTTGCTAAGCAAGCAGCGTATTGTTGTGAGTGTCGACAAAAATACAAAAGTTCTACACACACTCTATAACTTGAATAAATCGAAAAAAAAATTAAATAACTTGCATTACAGCTAAAGCCATACAAAAAGCTTTCACAATTGTAACAAAGGTCTGATTCCCCCGGATCGAAACTGCACCAATTACAGTATCTTATTTGCATGTCCACAACTGTCATCATTGCTCAGAAAGTAATGTTGCGTAGACTAGCCTATTGACAAACAAGGCCCAGCCATTACAGCCGCACATTCACAATACTTTTACACTGTGCAGGAACCACGTAACCAAACATTATGGACGGACTTACCTCCTGTGTTTGAGCGCTTGGTGCTGCTGGCCTCCGTTGGGGTTTCCAGTGGTCTTTTTCGGGAATCAGGAGGATCAGACTCCATGTGGGGCGGTTGACTGTGGTGGTGGTGAGGATTCGTGAATATCCCGTTATGTTGAACAGCTCCACCAGCCATCATTTTCACAACGGCTGGAGTTCAGATCGTGTTGTTCCACAACCGCCGGCGACAAAGCAGTCGAGTAGTGAACCAAAGACGCAGCAGATATGGTTAGATTCTGTGTTTCGACTTTGTGGTGTCGTAATAGTTATGCCCTATTAGTCACAGTAAAATGACAAGCCATGCGGTGCATGTGCCCAAGCCCTAGTCTTAGCTTGGTGGTGGCCGGGGGCAGCGTCACATCTAGCTCTAAATATAAAAATCCATTGAGTGAAATGTGTTCATTACCGCTCTCCGTCACTTGAAACCCTTCACTGTGTTTGGCTCGTAGTTGTATTCTCTCGAATAAAACCAACGTGGCGTCCTCTAATCTTGAGACGCTTTCTCGCTTAGCCTTGCGTGATATGATGCACGACAAAACTACGAAAAAGGTAAACAACTTAAGATCAGTGCAGAACAAAGGATTAAAAAGTGAACACCTGAAACAAATATCAGTGCCTTCCTCCGGTTTAATCAGCCTGCGGATGTATCCTTCGTCAATGACTCGTTATCCAGTACAGTTTTGGAGATGATGTTGCTATCTTGGAATAGGGGTATGGCGAATTATTGTTTGAGAGTCTGTTCCTTGGACACTATGCACTGGCAGCAATAGCGGCCGTGTGTTCAGCGCATCCTTGGACCAATTGCCAACCAGAGCGCAGGCACACACGTGACGTCACGATCAGCATCCACGCAAGGTTCTGTTCGAGAGCCGATGGAGGGCCGTCTGCGTTAGGCCTACTTGTCTAAACTGAGCTGAAATTAGAACTAAACTCCATCGCCCGCAATTGAAAATCGTTTCCTGCGAAAGCACTGTTGGAAAGCAGAAACTGTAACAAAACGGTGCAGTTCAGTAACCTGAAGAAAAAAAGGCATGCTACACTTCATTTAACATCTAAACTAGACAGGGCAGGCAAAACAGCGCGAGTAGCCACACTAACGCACCAGAGACACAAGGTAAAAACAATGAATCAAAATCCATAAATTTAGCTGCATCAGACACTGTATATACAACGTCATAGCTCACATGCAAAAGTTGGAGTAATAAGGTCAAGCTGGAACAATCACAGGCTGCAAAAAGGTACTTTATAAGGTAATTTAAAGACGGGTAGAGTAAACCCACAATATAAAAAACAGAATCTCTCAAGGGTCAACTTTGACAATTTTATTATAGTTCAAATTGAGGCAGTATTTTACTCTTGAGAATCCACTGTGGGCTACAGGTTTCCAACCCGGTCACTATTGTAAACACTGAATGGAATTAAATTGCCTTTTCAGTTTCTTTCCTAAAAGGCTGTTAAAAGCTTGTCAATTAAAGTAAAAAATGAATAAAAAAACAACTGTGGAAACACATTATCCCAAGGAGAGCAGAATAACATTTCATTAAACCTGCCTACCTGACAAACTTTTTCAAA
>JAVQKI010294422.1:0-14750 GCA_036025975.1 Nematalosa erebi
TAGAGACTGTAGGTTAGTGAAATTAAAACATAAAGATTATAATCTAGTGAGTGGTGAGCATGCAGACTAGTCTAGTGAGTATCAAGCACAGAGACTATAGTCTAGTGAGAGTATAACACAGAGACTATAGTGAGTATAGTTGAGCATATAGGCTATAGTCTCTAAAGTGAACATAACATAGAGAGTGCTGAGAGACATTCCCATGTGCCCCATGTCTAGGGGTGAACTGCGGTGCGCCCCCTGCGCTGGAGCATGGCATGTACCAGGGCACGGACTTCAACGCGGGCAGCTCGGTGACCTACCAGTGCAAGCTGGGCTTCTACCTGCTTGGAGAGGCCAAGATGCTGTGTGCCAACAGCGGCAAGTGGACGGGCAACCCTCCTGCCTGTCTGGGTACGAGACCAATGCCAATGCTGTTACAGTGAATTGTTGTGAATGCAAGATTCAGATACAAGATACAAGGCTATGGTTACTGTGAATGCAAGATTCTTTTTATGTTCATTTGGTGAAAATGTGGTGCATTTTTTTCAGAGAAAAAGTGCCACTTCAGTTTCAGTTCAGTTTTGTACATTTGCATGTGTGTGTGTTGGCATACGATCCCATGTATGTATAAGTGTATGTGTAAGTATGTGTGTGTGTGTGTGTGTGTGTTGTATTTCTATTTTTTAACAACTGATGTATTTGCGTGTGTGTACCGCAGATGTGGATGAGTGTGCGCTTGGCTCGGATTGTGATGAGCACGCCAGCTGCCAGAACACAGACGGCTCACACATCTGCACCTGCGTCTACCCCTACAGCGGTGACGGCAGAAACTGCACAGGTGGCCCAACAGTCCGTCTGTCCAAACACACAAACATACACAAATACACACGCGCACACACACACACACAAATACACACGCACACACACACAAATACACACACACACACATACACACACACACACACACAAACACACACGCATACACACACACACACACACACAAACACACACACACACACACACACACACACACACTCACACACACACACCATGTGTGTTAGCACTCTCTGGGTGACCCATACTAGGCCTAGTCTTGTCTGACAAGGTTACTGTATTTGTTTGAAAGAGGCCAGTACAGGACATACAGTAATAACCACTACATTCCAGCACTGAAGTGGTCTATACATTTCTGTGCAAAGTGTGTCTGTGTGGTGTGTGTCTGTTCTTGCGTGTTTGCTTGACATCTGGATATAAACAATAGACCTTTCAAAGCATTTCAGAGAATGACTCAGCGGCGTCTGGGATGGGGGAAAAAAGGAGAAATCTATCCATTGCCAGTAGGCCAGTGAGCTCATGAAATTTGATTATAAGCAAAAGGTTTTGTGGTGTGGAAGTGTACTTTGAAAGAACACCTGATATTGTGGTGAATTGATACCTGGTGAATGCAAATGTTATTCATACGCCATCCCCTATTGACTGTTAAACTGCTTTACATGGCTTTCTATAGAGGTTTCTTATCTTGTGTGTGTGTGTTTGTGTGTGTGTGTATATCTATTTCTCTGTGTGCGTGTCTGTTTGTGTGTGTGAGTGTATGTGTAACTGTTTGTGTGTGTGCGTGTGTGTGTGTGTGCTGTGTCAATGTATCTGTTTGTCTGTGTGTGTGTGTGTGTGTGTGTGTGTCTGTGTGTGCTGTGTCAATGTATCTGTTTGTCTGTGTGTGTGTGTGTGTGTCTGTGTGTGCTGTGTCAATGTATCTGTCTGTCTGTCTGTGTGTGTTGGGAACTGCAGAGCCAGTAAAGTGTAAGGACCCCGGCTATCCAGAGCATGGCCACCGTGACGGGAGCACCTTCATCCTGGGTAGTGAGGTGGTGTTCAGCTGTGAGGAAGGCTACGAGCTTGTGGGCTCTAACAAGCTCATGTGCAACGAGGATGGGGACTGGAACGGCCATTACCCATACTGCAGAGGTACGTGCTACTGATGTTACAATATGCTGGAGAGTGCAACTGGCTTCTTACAGGTGTGTGAGTGTGTGTGTGTGGTGTGTGTGTGTGTGTGTGTGTGTGTGTGTGTGTGTGTGTGTGTGTGTGTGGATTTAAAACACACAATTGGTTTCTTACACACATGCGCGCGTGTGTGAGTGTGTGTGTGTGTGTGTGTGTGTCAGTCATTCACATCCACTGGTCATGTTTTGTTCAGTTGTCCCCTGCCACTAGATGGCGGTATTGGCATTGGCATTTTGCATGTGCATATGGGCAGAACGGTGTGCTTAAAATGTGGGTGTGTCTGTCTGTTAATGATGTGCGTGTGTGTGTGTGCGCGTGTGTGTGTCTGTGTGTGTGCATGTGTGTCTCTCTCTGTGTGTGTGAAAATTCATTTCCGCTCCAAAACAAGATATATCTCTTCCAGCGGGCTGGAGGCCAGCTCCAGGCATCAGGACAGAATGGGTTTTCTGTCTCGCAGGCCTAAATGAGACTGATCTGGATCAGGAATGATCATTCTCCCTATTACTCACACTGCACCATTCAGTTGCTGCTCTGTTGTTTATGGATGCCTTGTGTGTGTGTGTGTGTGTGTGTGTGTGTGTGTGCGCGTGAGTGTGTGTTTGCGTCAGCCCTGCTCACTGCCATTGTCCAGCCCATCCAGAAATACCCAGCGCTTCCCATATTGCTGTCATCATTATGCGGCGCTTGCAGCAATACAAAAGTATTCGAGTGCCAAAGCATAATGGACGACCAACGCTGGATAACGAGCCCTATCACAAAAACATTTTTTGTTTCCATTAGCGAGAGATCCAGCTTCCTATTCATATGTTTATAAATGTCCCACGCCCCAATCCACTGTCCTCCTAACCCCCCACCCCCTGCCCAAGTGCTTCTAAGGGCTGTTTATTACCCATGTTGCATTTGGGGGGTGGATGGGGGGAAATTGCCATTCCTCCCCTCAGGAGCTGCCGGTCTCTGCCAGCTGGGTGTTTTTCTCTCAGTGCTTTTGTTTATTGTTGTTTAGATGCAGTTTTGCATTTTGCAGAGTCCAAGGGCCCTTGCACTGCTTTCATGATTGTGAATAAACCTTAATAAATTCTTAGGGGCCCACTAGGTACGTAGCTTTGATGTACATTAGCATGACCGTTCTCATTCATCTTTCATCAAGCTTTTTTATGTTTGGATGTCGATACCACAGTGTTTTATCAAGAATTAATCTGTCACCTTACTCTGAATGTGTGTTCAGTCCCTTTAAACATTGTTTTGAAACCCACATTGTGGAAGCGGTTTATTTACCTGTTCATTGTTGCGCTGTTTGATGCACTGTTGTGATTTTGATTCCATCTGCTTCCTTCCAGCTCTTTCATGTACACCTCCTGCTGTTCCAGAGAACGGAAGCCTAAAAGGGACAAACTTCACGTTCGGAAGCAAGGTGACTTTCAGGTATCACTGTCAGTGCTAGAAGGAATCCTGAAAATCATATGTGGATGAGCCCTTATTTTAAAAGGGTCTGAGTATCCCCACCACAGGCCTGAAAAGCAAATAACATTAATGAATGCAATTTCACATTAGCATTAATAATTAATTTTTTATAGCTGTCCAAAAAGAAATGTCTCATCATTTATTACCTAAGAGTGAATTAAAATTTTGGGCACCACACACACACACACACCCACACCCCTTGTATATATTTCATTGAGATATCTGCTTATACAATGGAACTGGTGACACTTTATATGTTATTCCCTACACACTCCAGCTGCAACAAGGGCTATGAGCCTAAAGAGCCAGTGGAGAGCCAGTGTTTGTCCACTCTGAAATGGAGCAAGGCGCCCCCTGTCTGTACGCCTGTGACCTGCGGTGAGCCCCCAGATGTTGACAAAGCTGAATTCACGCTGACAGGGAAAGAGTACCTGTCATCTGTTACGTACACCTGCACAGAGGGGTACAGGTAAGGGTCAATATCCATTGTCTCAGCATGTGGTTAACCCAACCTAAACAATTTTTGCAACTATTTCTATTTGCAGCTCACAAAATGTTACACCAAACCAGCTAAACATTGTAAATACCTTGCAAAAGCACACAATTCTTGCTTAACTGTTAACACGCTTTTACTGTAATGTCAGTGAATGGAATGAAATTTGTATTCCGCCATGTGTTGACCGTCTAAGTAAAAGGACTTCCTTTTTTTAAGACTACAGGGTCCTGCCGAGCTGCAGTGCGAAGCAAGCGGACAGTGGGCATCCCCCGCTCCTCTGTGTGCCCAGGTCAGCTGTGGGGACCCTCCCCCTTTACAGGACGCCATGATCACGGGGGACAACTTCACCCTGGGTGGCCAGGTGCACTATGTGTGCAAAGAGGGGTAACTACACCACAGAAGATCTATATGAGGTTATATATTCTGGATCTGACTGTAGCCCCAGATTAAGACATAATATTTTATACAGCAGCAATAAGCATGTAATATCACAACACAACTACTTAATCTCTTGCGTTATCGTTGTTGCTCTTTTGTTTTTTGTTTTACAGATACACACTCTTGGGAGAGAAGACGAGGGAGTGTCTTGCAAGTGGCCAGTGGAGTTCAAGCTCTGCTCAGTGCGCCCCTCGACCCTGCGGGCAGCCTCCCCCTATTGATCACGCCTCGCCCGAAGCAGGTCACACGCTTTTTGGCGACACGGCCATTTACTCCTGCAACGACGGCTACATAGCCGGCAACAACACCAAGATGCTCTGCAATGCTCAGGGTGAATGGGCACCCCCCGAAGGCCATGACAGGCCGCACTGCATTGCTAACTTCTGCCAGAGGCCGCCCAGGTTGCCCCACGCCATCTTGGACGCCATAAACAAGCCCAAGTATGCTAGCAACACGGAGGTGACCTACAAGTGTGAGGAGGGCTTCATGCTTAACACCACCGCAACCCTGAAGTGCATCCTGGGTGGCAGGTGGGAGCCCTCGCCTCTAGAGATTGGCTGCATGCCCATTCGCTGCTCCAAGCCAGAGAACATTGAGAGGGGATCCTTCAGCGGGACAGACTACAGTTTTGGAGCCATGGTTGCCTACACTTGTGAGACAGGGTATTTCATCCGGGGAGAGAAGAGGAGGACCTGCAGTGCCAATGGGGAGTGGAGAGGTGTCCTGCCAACCTGCCAGCCTGTAATGTGCGAGTACCCTCCTGTTCTTGCAAATGGTTTCATAAGGGTAACTATAACTTTTCATTGACTTGCTATTTTGAGATTATACTTACTATAGGAGAAAGCCGGTGTGAATCAGTTAATATCCCTGTTTTGCAAGGCCACTGAATGCAGTCTGTAGGGGAAAAAAAACAGAGAATTTGATGCCACATAGACCGAATAACGAACCAGTAACTAATGTTAACTTCATGGGGCATAGCGAAATGGAACTAAAAGATAGTTACTGTGGCTTATTCACTTAGTCTTAGTTGCTGGTTCACTATTCACGCACCAGACTTCTCCATTAACTAAGCTACATGAATACTGTTGTGTTGCTAATTTGACAGGAAATGATGATGTTTTTCTGTTCTGTTTCTCTTCTGTCTGCAAAGAACCCCCTGAAGCGAAGTCAGTATGTCTTCAACACTAAGGTCACCTATGCCTGCAGTGCTGGGTACAGTCTCAAAGGAAACCCTGAGCGTGTGTGCCAAGCCAATCGGTATTGGTCCAACAGCGATCCTCCATCCTGTGTGCTCCTGACGTGTCTGTCCCCTCCAGACATCAAGCAAGGATACTATAAAGGTTCTACTTTCCAAGTGGGCAGCAAGGTGGAGTACATCTGCAATGAAGGCTATGAGCTAACTGGAGACGCAATCTGGACCTGCACAAAATACGGGAGGTGGGACAAGACCAGAACTCCACGATGCTCCCCGGTCCAGTGCCCTGAACCCCCTCTAGAGGAGAACCACCTGGTCCTGAAGAACCTGGACTCGGACACAGGAACCGTGGAGCTGACCTGTGAGAAAGGCTATGTGCTCCGGGGTTCTCCCACACTCCGCTGCACCCCGTCTCAGGAGTGGAACGCCTCGTTTCCCTTCTGCGAGCAGGTCTTCTGCGGTCCTCCCCCAGACGTTCCCTTCGGGGACCGCTCCTCTGCCCCCACGCACTATGGCAGTTTGGTGACCTACTCCTGCATGGACGGGTTCAACCTCAGGAAAAGCTCCTCTGTGGTCTGCCAGGCCGACGGTCGGTGGAGCACTCCAACACCCGAGTGTAATCCAGTGGAATGCCCTCAGCCAGAAGAGGTTCCCAATGGGATTGTAGACGTGCAGGGACTCATGTATCTCAGCACAGCGGTCTACAGCTGCAAGCCTGGCTACAACCTGGCAGGCAATGCCACCCTCATTTGTGGCCAAAGTGGCGTCTGGATTGGTGGAGTTCCAGCATGCCACCCTGTTGAATGCCCTGCGCCGAAGGACATTGTTAATGGCAAGGTGTCTTATGCCCATCTTCAGTTCAGTCGGTCTGTTACCTACTCCTGCCAGCAGGGGTATCGTCTCCAAGGTGCAGAAACACTCACGTGCCTCGAAACTGGCGAATGGGACCAGGAAGCACCCACCTGTGAACAGGTGTATTGTACACCTCCCGAGCCCATAAATAATGGCTTTGTCGAAGGATTGGACCATAAATTTGGAGTCACTATCTTCTACAGCTGTTTTCCTGGTTACCAACTAGTTGGACAGAACCATCTCACCTGTGAGGAGAGCGGCTGGTCTAGTTCTGTACCCGCCTGTGTGGCAACCGACTGCGGCCTGCCTCCTCACATCGACTTTGGTGACTACAAGAAGCTGACGGACCCCAGTTCTGAACTGTCGGGAGAAGGGAGCCAGGATGACAAGCTTACCGCTGGATCTATGTCCGGTGACATGAGCTTTTTCCATGGAACCTCCATCATTTACCGCTGCCATGCAGGCTATGAGATGTCCGGGCTGGTGGTGCTAGTCTGCCAAGAGGATGGCTCTTGGAACGGCACAGCTCCTACTTGCATCCCTGCCGAGTGTAGCATACCTCCAAGCCCAGAACATGGCTCAGTGACCATCACAGACACAGCTCAAGGGAGTCTTGTGGAGTACAGCTGTGATGAAGGCTATGAGTTGGAGGGCCAGAGCGTGAGGCAGTGTGTCGCCAGCCGACGGTGGAGCGACGCACCGCCGGTTTGCAAGCTGGTCTCTTGTGGCAATCCGAGGGACATCAGTGGTGGAACAATCAAGGGAGACTCTTACTCTTATTTGTCAGTTATCCACTATGAGTGCCATTCTGGGTACAACCTGCAGGGCGGCGCCACCAGGACGTGCCAGGCCGATGGAAAGTGGGACGGTGAGGAGCCACAGTGTTCCGCTGTTTCCTGTGGTGCACCTTCCATTTCGAATGGTGTCATTGTACAAGGAAAGGAATACACCTTCAACAAAAAGCTGGAGTTTAGCTGTAAGCCTGGTTTCATGCTAAAGGGAACATCTTTCATCACCTGTTTGGCGAATGGAACGTGGAGCCAAGCCACACCAGCATGCTTCCCCGCAGACTGTGGTCAGCCTCCAGCGATCGCTCATGGTCGAGTGACAGGAAATAACTACGGCTACCTAAGTGAGGTTAGGTATGAGTGCAATGAGGGCTACAGTCTCACAGGAAGTCCTTTACGGGTGTGCAAGGATGATGCATTGTGGGATAGGCCTCCACCTCGTTGTGTGATGGTCACGTGCGATCCACCTGAGGATATCAGCCATGGTTACCTCAACGGTTCCAGCTTCAACTTTGAGGACGTGGTGGAGTACATTTGTTTCCAAGGCTACCAGATTGTGGGCAACCCGTTCCTGCGCTGTGGGGCAGATGGCTTTTGGGTTGGATCGGTACCAGAATGCCGCCCTTGCGTCTGCACCCCGCCAGTTCTGAAGTCAGGAGCTGTGCTGGGTCGGGACCACAACTGTGGGGACCGGGTGCGGTACCTTTGCGATGATGGGTATAGGACCCTGGGGCCCGTCGAGGCCATGTGTGAGAAAGGTGGCATCTGGAACCCTGGGGTGCCCATCTGCTCACGGGGCAGATGCCCACCGACGCCACCCAGTGTCCCAAACACAGTAATACAGGGAGGCAGTGCCATTCCTCCAGAGACTCTCACCTATGCCTGTATGCCGGGCTTTCAGCTCCGAGGCTATCCTCACATTACGTGTGAACGGGGCAAGTGGACAGAGCCTCAGCTTACGTGTGAGCCAGTGTCCTGTGGAGCACCTCCATACATCCCGAACACTGTAACTGTGGGGGATGCATTCACTTTTGGAAGCCATGTTCAATACAGGTACATCCCAAATGATGAGAATGTGACGACAAATGCGGTTGAGGGGAAATTAACAAACTTTGTAATTCAATTGTAAAACTAAGTAATTCAATCCAATTCAATTGTATTTATACAGCGCCTTTCACAATAGTTTCCTAGGGCAAGGAAAACTCCCTTGTGGTAGATAGTCTAGGAGGAAACCTTGGGCAGATCCACAGCTCAAGGGGCCAATCCAGCTGCCAAAGATCATGTAGGAAAAAATCAGTAGTTACCATGATAAACTACAATTTGCCCATGCTTATAGCTGAGAATCACAATAATTCCAAAATATTGTCCCACAACATTATATAGTCAAGCCAAGGTGGTTGTCAAAAGTTATGACTTGAACGTATAGCAAACATACTGTACTGTAGTGTTAAAGTGAAGGAGTCAGATGGGTCATGGGTAACATTCGGAGGGTCAATTTTAACAGTGCCATTGTGAGGAGGGGTCAGTCGCAGGGCTTCTAGGAAGGAGAGTTGGCCCTGGAATGGGCGTCTAGGAAGGGCCTCTAGGAAAGAGAGTCGGCCCTGGCATGGGCGTCTAGGAAGGGCCTCTAGGAAAGAGAGTCGGCCCTGGCAAGTAGCTCTCAAATAGTGTGAAAATGAGAACAAGTACGTTTGTTGGAAAATTAATAATGTTCAATGTTCAATATTCAATGTTCAATAGAGGCACATCTCGAATAATGAGACAACATTGGGAACAAAGATGGTTGAGGGAAAATAAAAATAGACAACCGAAAGAGCTAATGAGTGTGACTGAATGTAATTTAATAAAAGTTTAACTGCTAATTTAATACCAGGAGCAAGAACATAAGCACAAACATTGGTACATTAGAGAAATGTTCCCAATGTACTCAGAAAGCTTTAGTTCATGTGTGAGACATTTTACCTAATGACTGAATCCCAATGTTCTTCCTAAACAAGGCTTATGAACACTGAAACAATGGCAGCCTAAGCTTGTGCCTGTCAGTCTTCTTACTACTTTTTTTATTCTTTTTCACTTTTTTCCCTCTCTCACACACACTCTCTCTCTCTCTCTCTCTCTCTCTCTCTCTCTCCGCACAATAACATACTATTTATTTATTATATATTTTTGTGGAGCAAAAAAACACATGTATTTTACTCTCTTATACTAGTGTAATCAGATGTAATAAATATCTTGAACTTGAAATTGAACACTGAGAACCCTGAGAGATTTAAATCGCCTGAATTAACCAATCATGAGGTGGATTCTTCGAGGGTTCAGTATTTAGGACATGAGAAATGGGACATAGGGATTCACATACTGAGTGACTTTGCACTTTGCCCTTCACTAAGTTGCTGAGTTAAGATGACCCGCAGTTGACAAACATACTGGAGGGCAAAGACTCCTTAAGTTTTATTGTCCTAAGGCTATAAGGGTTGACATAACAAAGCCTTCTTCCCTCAAGGATATAGCTTCTCATAATGACAGACATTTTTTATTATGCTAGAGCAACAAGTGTGCTAGTATATCTCTATGAATGCCTAAAAAGATATAAAAAGACTCCCCAGTTATCTCTGGTACGTTAGAATAACCTAATCATTTAGAGTGCTCCTTCGAGAGCAAGCACTATTGGATTTGGTAAAGCAATGTGACAGCTATCTACATTATCCTCTGGTCTGTGATATTGATCAGGCAATCCTGATCAATAAACCATGAATGCAAGCCCAGCAGATAAGCTTTAGCATGGTTTTTAAAATTTTTTTTTTTTTTTAAGACAGACACACTTTGCGTGTCCAATTGAGGTATTGACTATTTGCAATTGTGAGCAGACAGTAATATCATGAATAAAGCTAAAAGGATTACGTTGGTTTGTTCGCAGCCAAAATCCTATTTAAATGTGCACTATGAGATCCTGCATGATGTCACATCTGTTGACGTTCCACATAAATACAAAAATACCAAACAAAATACTACTCTTAAATTCACACTACTAAATGAACTTTGCTCACTGCCCCCCCACCCATATGTGCATGCTCACTAACCCCCTCCCCTAACCATCTTGTTGGTGTTTGGCTGGAACATAGTTTGTTATGTTGTGGTGCACACCCTGTGCCCCTAGTGTTGTTTGAGGTTTACAGCCCCTGTGTTGTTTCCTGAGACCGGGCTTTTTCATAATGTATTCAGGGGGCAGGCAGCAAGCTGATCAAGAGGAGATGCCTACAAACTGAGACAAAAATGAAATTGTGCTGTAAACCATGCAAGATCCCATAGTGCACCTTTAATGTATTTGATACTTTGTTGTCTTGATAACACATTTGATGATCAGTTAAGCTTTCTATATGTTTGCCTCACTTATGCTTATTAGTGATATCTGAGAACATGTAGATAACTTTAAACATCTTAATCGTATATAAAAAAAAGCTGTTATCTTAGTTGTCTTTACATGGGTTGGTAAAGTAACCCATGTGACCTGCAAGTTCTAAGATGGTCTGCTTGATGCCGCAGGTGTTTGGATGGCTTCGAGTTGGCCACTCAGACCAACACGCTTTTCTGCCAGAGTGATGCCACCTGGTCCAAGCACAGCGTGCGCTGTCGGCCAAAGCCCTGCCACCTCCCTGCCAACCTCACCCGCCTCGTGGCCATAGGGGAACACCCAACACCCTTAGGGAGCACCGTCACCCTGTCCTGCAAGACTGGATTCTACCTGGAGGGACCAAAGATTGCCAAATGCGACGTGAGTAATTAGTAATCAAAAATTTGTTTGTAATTACTTAACTGCTAGTGACACATACACACTGTATAAATCTTACCGTTGTGAACTTTTTCTGCTATAAACATTATTTCATGTGTAATGAACATACAATATGCAATACATATAAGTATTGGTCAGACAAATATTACGGATGTCCAAGGCAGTCTTTTGACCGAGTATTTTATACCTAGCCCAATGTTTGCCTGAAGTTTTATTGTGTGTTCACACCAAGAGCTACTAAAGTTTTAAAACCACCAGTTGCAATTGGCTTTCTATTGATAAGAGTTATAAAAGCGAATAAATCGTAATAGTCTCTTCATGAGTGACATGAGCGAACACAGATATTTTAGCAGCGATTTTTTATGAGTGACAGAAGGGATATTTGTGACTTTAGGAGATCTTGGTTTGAATTCACAGTTAGACTTATCGCTGTTTACTGACGATATTCTTTGTTTTTGGTGCATGCAGCTCGGAGGGATTTGGTCTCCTGTTTTCTCCTCTAACTCCTGTCTGCCTATCACCTGTGGAGAGCCCCCCGCTATTCTCCATGGCAGCATAGAGGGCAAAGGTCATGACTATGGCGATATGGTTATATACAGCTGTCTCCCTGGTTTCATACTCAAGGTACAAATTTGTCTGTGGTGAAAGTGATCGTCCAGAGTGCTTCCAACCATAGCCTGTTGTACAAGCTCATCGAGTGCTGTCGGTAGGAAGAAGACTGAGAGTTTTTTTTTTTTTTTTTTTTGTGTTTCTTATTTTATTATTATTCTTACGTGGTGTGATATGTGTCTGGGTCATTACTTCTATTTATTACACATTGTTTTATTTTTAATAACATCAATTCCTGTCCAGGGACAAGAGACGAAAATTAGCCTTGTGGCTATAATCTCGCTCAATTTGTATATTGTGCATTGTCCCTGTCAAATAAACATTCAATTAAATTAAATAAACATTAAATTAAATTAAATTAAACTGCAACAGTGTGAGGTGTGAGCTCAAATGACAGGACTATGGATGGAAGCACTCCAGACTCTTACAGTACTTTAATGTCACTTTGCAGTTCATTTTCAGGATTCATGTCTCCCTAAGTTCTGGGTTTGTGATTTTGCTCATGATACGAGTCGTGTTTGTATTCAGTTGTGTTCCATCTTTTGCTGAATCGTCTTGTATCATCTTACCGTAATCCTCTTAGTCTGTTTTAGTGTTAATGGCATCAGACTACATTAGTCCATTAATAATGAAAAGGACTGCTGCCTCGGTCACATAATCTCAAGTCCAGCATGGTTGATAGATTTGAGGTTTGCTTGCACTTGCACTGCCAGGAAGTTTTGCTCTTTTCCCAGATGCAGCATGATGGAGGATGAGTTTGCATTTTTTTGCAATCTAACCAGAGAGGGTAAAAGTGGAGCGAGAGGCACAAACGTTTGTTTGTTCCATGTTCCATTTTCGCAAGGGTGAGGGTGGAAAATCCCCCTTTATGCAGATTAGAGTCGTACCCTCATGCGCTGATACGGAAGATCATTGAAAAGTTATATATTGTGACAATATGTGACACTCCCACTTATGCAGACCATAACTATTCACGTTTGTTCCCACTGTAACAAATTATGTTGCTCTATCTTGGTCAGTATTTAGTGATCGCTGATCTAACCCTGTGGCTCTGCTCCAGGGAGATTCTGTTTTGACGTGCCAGCGGGACCAAATGTGGAGCGGGACCTCTCCAGAGTGTCTCGGTATGTATAAAGTCTTAGAACTTGACCAAGAGACACCAGCCACAGTTATTCCTGCAGAAAAATACAGCTAAAAAAACTGCTAATTTGAAGGTAACTGGTCTAAGCTGGTTTCACTAACTTTTTTTTTTTTTTTTTGCAAACTTAAGATGTGTTTTGAGTTGGTTTGAGTTTTGTTGATTTAGCTGGTTTGGCCAGCTTTCGATTACCATTCTAGCTGTTGTTACTGGCCATTTGCCCACCATTTCCAGCGTCCATAGTAGCATAACCAGGCTACTCCAGCAATGTCCAGTTTGACACGCTTGGATATGCAGGTGCAACCAGCTTGGTTGATCAGTGTAAGGTGATTTTGCCGTTTTTTTGATGGTTTGACCAGCTACCAGCATAACCAGCTACAAGCATAAGCTGTTTTATTTAGCTGGACTTCTCTGCAGGAATGTGTTAGAATGTGTCATGGCATCAGTCTTTTGGCAGCATCTCTAACTAACCTGACCTGAATGAGATACAGTACAGTATCTTAACACATACAGTATTTGATGGTTGATGTTATTGTTTTTCTTTGTCAGCCATCTCTTGTGGCAAGCCCCCAGAGGTTGAGAATGCCGTTGCACATGTGATGGACAACATAGTCAGCTATGAATGCCATTCCGGGCTGCGGTTAATTGGCCCAAAGAATCTAACTTGTTTATCTGATGGCCAATGGAGCTTCCCTATACCATCATGTGAAGGTATGAGGAAACCTCATAGTAAAATACAGTATTGTTTTTTGTATGATCTTGGCACGTGTTGGTTTCAATTGCACTTTACCTAACAGTAATAACATAGCAGTAAGCCTGACGTGAATGACAATGCACTTCTTTTCCCTGTTGTCTTTTCTGCATGGTTTCTCTTGCTATCCCAAATTTTTCCTCTCCTGGTTGTCTTTTCTTTCTATTCTGTACCCTCTCCATTTCCAGTGAGCTCTGAAGGCTGTGAGGGTCCTGAGGAGCTGTTGAACGGGAAGGTGCTGGATCACAGCCTGGCTAGTGGCCGTGCTCTGGGCTTCCGCTGCGATGAGGGCTATGACCTGCAGGGGGAGCCACTGGTCGTCTGCATGGGCAATGGCTCCTGGAGCGCTCCCCTCCCCATCTGCACACGTAAGACCTTGCTTCCTGCAAAACAGCGGCTCCTCTCCTGGTTTTAAAAAACTGTCTTGGAAAAATTGATTCACATAGAAATGTTGTAATTTGGTGGTTTGGTGGGTGTGAATGGAAAGCGAAAGAGACATTTTCAGTTTAACTTTTACCAAATATGGTACCAAAAGTGGCAGTTAGGTTGCCAAACTTTTATTAGCAACAGCTGGGATGGTGGTCATGTTCGCAAGTTTAACGTATGTGTATATTTAGGGTAAGACCAGAATTCTTAAAGCTGCTTTAAGTGTGCTTGCTGCTAGAGTTGTAGAATTCTAAATTCATGACGTAAAATTCTACCTTGTATTGATCGAACAATTGTAGATGATTCCAGTAATTAGCTGATCTACCAGCCTAAAAATCTGTGCTAATTAATATAAAGTTGATTAAGTGAGTTCGTTCTTTCTTTTTAGAGTTTTACTTTCTAAAGCCAGACTTTTACAAATATAAATGAGTTAGCCACACAGTTGTAGGCAACTGGACTTCTGCATTCAACTGTAGGCAACTGGACTCAGGTCATGTTCTTCCACATCTGTCCTGTCCAAGCAGGCATTAATAATCTCTCCATCTATGTACACAGCCAAGTCCTGTCCCCCTCCCCCTGGCTGGTCTGAAATTAGCGCCAACGCCTCACAGGGTGACTTCCTGGTGGGGCAGACCGTGCCAGTCACCTGTCCTAAGGGCCAACGGGCCAAGGGTACGGGCACCCTGACCTGCAGGACGGACCAGACATGGAGCCCCATCAGCGCTGTCTGTGAAAGTGAGTGACTGAAAAATAAAACTGCACCCTAGTAGAGTTTGTTTTGTAATTTCGTTTTTTTTTTTTTTGTGTGGGTGTGTGTGTG
>JAVQKI010294427.1:0-11096 GCA_036025975.1 Nematalosa erebi
CATGATGTAGACAGACTTTAAACAAATTAAACACAGTGCAGTAATCCTTTCCTTGTTTTCCCTGTCTGATTTGAAATCATATAACCCACATGGATTATTTACAGTATACTGTGCCCATATCCAGCTGATTTAGGAAAAGAGAAACTAGAAGGTAGGAGTGACATTTGTTCAGGCCTAGGAAACTCTAAAATAGTGCAGAACAGTGCACCACCTAGTGGAGATTTTGTGAAGAGCAAATATCTGAATTGACATGCTAAAACGTACAACTAACATTTGGGTGCCCTCTAGAGACAAGAACTGGGAGTAGACTGTATTTGCTCATGTAACGAGTGGTCAGTGGGCATAAAACATTTTGTGAGTAGCATTTCAGTATGTGAGGGTCTGAATGTAGTAGTTAGTGGTTCACTTCATTTTATTCTTCATTTATCTCTCTGTCTCTTTTTCTCTTCCTTTTTTACTGTATCAACACCTCCTATTTCCCTTTCTACCCCTCTCCAAACCCCTCCCTTTCTCTCTCTCTCTCTCTCTCTGTTCCTCTGTCCGTCTCTCCCTAACCCTCTCTCTCTGCCCAGGTGTCCCTGGCTCCATGCTGGTCACGTGGACCACCGTGAACAACACGGCCAGCCTGGTGGAGTATGGGGTGTGGGGCGGGCGGCTGTTTGAGCTCACAGCCAAGGGTCAGGCCACGCTGTTTGAGGATGGAGGCTCAGAGAAGAGAAGCATGTTCATCCATAGAGTCATGCTGACAGACCTGAAGCCTGACCACTCCTATGGTACTGATCTCACCTATGGGGGAATGGGGTAAACATACAGTAGGTTTAACATGGATTTGTTCAGTCATTTCCAAAGGAAATCACATGTCTGTATAATTGAAATCCAACACAGTAGCTGTGGCCCTGCTATCTGATATCCTCTGTCAGTTAACTTAAAGAAGCGATTGTCATTAGTACCTAAATTTTTGGTTTTGGGAAATTGGCTTTAATGTCTCCAGTCAGAGCTGTAGAACAAATTCAAATTAGCGGACAGCTTTGTTTGGGTTAACCCAGCTGTTCCTAACATCTATTTGTCTCTTTAATTCAGAGGTGTGTGTGTGTGTGTGTGTGTGTGTGCACGCGCGCGCGTGTGTGTGTGTGCGCGTGTGTGTGTGTGTGTCTGCGTGTGTGCGTGCGCGTGTGTGCGTGCGTGCGTGTGTGTGTGTGTGTGTGCGTGTGCGTGTGTGTATGTGTGTGCGTGTGCGTGTGTGTGTGCGTGTGCATGTGTGTGCGTGTGTGTGTGTGTCTCTGCCTTTAGTGTACCACTGCGGCAGTGACGACGGCTGGAGTGACATGTTCTATTTCACGGTGCTGAGGGAGGGTCCAGACTGGAGCCCCCGCTTTGCTCTGTTTGGGGACATGGGCAATGACAACCCCCAGTCTCTGGCCCGCCTGCAGAAGGACACTCAGCTCAGGATGTATGACGCCATCCTGCACATTGGTAAGGCACAGCTAGTTATGGTGGCCGTCTGGCCGGGGTTCTAATTTATTACTGTTGCAAGAAAAAAACAAAAGCTAAAAATGTCTGCCTTTCTCATTGGTACAGTATGTAGTGTTTTATATCTCTAAAAGATGAGGCTGAACTGTAGTTCCTTTTATGTAAGTCTACCTAAACTTATGCAAGTTTATGTGAATCAAATGCTGTCTATCAGCAATACAATATTTCTATATTAGTGTTTATTTTCTGTGTTGCAGGGGACTTTGCGTATGACATGGATGAGGTAAAGCATTTTGATTGTGCTTGTTTTGGAGTGGAGGTGGCGTGTTAACATGTCCTGTTTTTCTACACACCTGACTAACACTCAGCAAGCTCCGAGCTGGCCAGAGACCATGCTACTCAAACCAGATGTGTGCCGGCAGTGAAGGGAGTTTCTTCAGCCATATTTGCCCTTTAAATACTGATTCTGTTAGACAGAATAATCAGATTGTTGCATGATGCTTCATTAAAGATGGGTCAATTTTGTAACCCATTTCTAAAAACGGCACACCACTAATGACTTGTGGTATGTAGCTGAGCTGGTCCTCTGGACGGGTACACGCTATGACCATCTGCTGGGCTGCTTGAAGTGGCATCTGATGGTAATGCATGTCATGCCACCACATTCCCTTTTTTTTGCATTTTTTTGCCCCTGAAATGGTCCTCTAGGGAGGTAATTGTTGTGCTAAACTCTGACGAGCTGTTTAAAAATCCCCCTATAAGGAAGAGAGACATCCAGTGCAGTGTGAACAGACAACCACAAGGTACAAGCAGTACTCTGAGTCTCATAGCCAGGCCTCATTCCTCCGCTGCCTGAGCCTGACAAATAGAAAAGCAGAGCAGCAGGAAAGAAACCTGTCTGGAAAGTCATTAAAGGTCAGAAAGGCTTGCATGGTATGTGTGTGTATGTGTGTGTGTGTGTGTGAGAGAGAGAGAGAGAGAGAGAGGGAGGAAGAGAGAGAGAATGAGAGAAAGAGAGAGACAGTGTGTGTGTATGAAGTGTTTTCTTGCCTTAATCACAGCCATTATAGTATTTGTGAAATGACTGGTTCTGGTTTCGCCAGGGCTGGTTGGTATGTAGATGGGGGCATTCTCGTAACTCGCCTGGAAAATTGATTGGCTGTAATGACAAGCCCGGGCCTCGGACAAGATTGCAGCATTCCTTTTTACTCCCTCTCCATCCTCCGCTGCCATTACAGGGCTTTCCCTGCCTTTACGATCTGTCCCGTAAAATTAAATTCAAACAAACGTATTGCCTATATCATTATTGCTAATGAACAGTCGTGTAAGGTGGCATTTATTCTGTCAACATTGCTCTGTGAAAGACTGAGCTATTTCATTACCCCAGCAGACATCAAGGCCTTTAAGAAAAGCCAGTTTGCTAGCCATGTAGCAGCAATAATCATTGAATACTGACTAAGATAGAGCAACATTATACATGACAGTGGGAGCAAGCGTGATTAGCTCCCGTCTACAGAAGGGGATACGTCACAATAAAAACTTTTCAGTTATCTTTTTTTATCAGCGTATGATGGCTTGATTCTGGTCTGCATAAAGGGGGATTTCCCCCCCTCCCCCTTGCCAAAATAGAACATGGAACTTAACAAACGTTAGTGCCTCTCGCTCTGCTTTTACCCTCTCTGGTAGTGGCGCATGGTGTGGCACTAGTTATTCCCCATTTGGATAGTTATGTAGGTCAGTGTTGTCTTATCTCTGTGTGAGTGGAACCCACTCTGTGTCCTCTCATCTGTTACCATTATGCCCTTGCTGCAGGATAATGCACGGATCGGGGACCAGTACATGCGGCAGGTGGAGTCGATTGCCGCCTACATACCGTACATGACCTGCCCAGGCAATCACGAGAATGCCTAGTGAGTACCGCCGCCGGAGGGGTTTGGGCAGGGATGCTCAGGAGCTGCCTTTGGCCATCAGGAGATGCATTGGAGGAGGGCTGCAGCTTTAAACAGCAGGTCTGGCACAAGCAGGGAAAGACGCATGGAGTTCATGTGTGAAAGGGTTAGTCAAAAGCAAAGGGCAGCAGAAATTATACCCGCTCCGCTTTTGGGACGCTGATTTCCTCAACTCAAAAATGTCTGCCCTCACAGTCAGGTTGGCAGTTGGCAGTCCCTTGGCAGTCTGTTTGTGGAGTAAGGCTGGTCAAACTGTATATACTCCACTGAGTCTGAGTTTGGGAAAGATTCGACCCCTTGCCTCTTTAAGTGAGTCAGTAAACATGAGGAAGGAGAGGTTGGACCCCTGGGCTCCTCTCTGCTCTGCCCTGCCCTGCCCTACTCTATACCCCTGCTCAACTCACGAGTCCCTCTCTCTCACTGTGGGATCCCCTTGCTCTGCCTCTGACCCCTGTCTGTCACTCGTTTAAGCGCACACACACACACACACACACACACACACACACACTGTACGCACACTCCATAAAAACACCAGTCAGTCAGTGCAGTGCAGTTGGCAGCACAGGACAGTTCCAGATGAGGGGGTCTATCCAGCATCTAAACACAGGGTGCAGGCATCTGTCTCGCTCTGTCTGCGTCTGCAGCCCCGTCACCCATTTACCCTCTCTCTCTCTCTCTCTGTCTCTCCCTCTCCCCCCCTCCCTCCCCTGTCTGTCTGTCTCTCTTGCACAGCCTTGCTATTCTTCTCCACATTCCTCAGGCCTGGGCGCTGTGCTAAGTGTGTTGTTGAAGAGTGCTTGGCGACAGTTAAATGTGTATTCCTTGAGTAAGGGTGAGCGATTTCCACCATTTAGGCCCCCATCCATTATCACCACCACAACCCCTGCCTCTGTGTGTTTGTGTGTGTGTGTGTGTGTGTAGCGGCCAGGAGCCAGAAAAACTGTATATTATCTTCTTTGTTTATTTGGTTGGTTGGTTAGTGCTTGTTATGTTTGTTTAGATAAGTTGCCTCTGATTCTTCATCAGACGGGAGCCATTTTAGCCTGTTAATGCTTAAGCAGGCCACCAAGCAAAAACAGCACTCATCTAAACAGGAATATCTGAATATCCAAAATATACAAAGAAAAGACGGTCTGATCTGCTAGAGCTGCACATCTTGTGCAATCCCTCCACAAGGCCACAGCTTTTACTTAGTGGATAGAAAACAAACCATTGATATCAGACGGCATCTCTCTTTCTTAAACTACACCATTGACATCAGACGGCATCTCTCTTTCTTAAACTACACCATTGATATCAGACAGCATCTCTCTTTCTTAAACTACACCATTGATATCAGACGGCATCTCTCTTTCTTAAACTAAACCATTGATATCAGACGGCATCTCTCTTTCTTAAACTAAACCATCTCCTACAGAGGACATGAGGGGATAAACATTGAAATGGGATTATGTGTCTGATGAAAGGGGAAAGAATTTCCCAAGACTCACTGTTGGAAAGTCACTAAGTGCACTAAGAGTCCTGTCTTTCTGCTGGAATGTTGCAGTTCTCAGTCTAGAAAGTTAAAGACGTGTTTGTGTGTGTGTGTGTGTGTGTGTGTGTGTCTGCAGGTGTGTGCGTGTGTACAGTATGTGTATGCGCATGTGTGCACAGTAGCTACAGTAGAAAACTTTTGTGTGACTTTGTGGGATTCAGTGTGTGCAGGAAGTGAGTATTGTTCTTTGTTGTATTTCATCCAGTGTGATGCATTCAGTGTGTGTAAACAATATGCATAAACTCTGACCTTCTCTCTGTGTGTATGTGTGTGTGCGTGCATGTGCTTGTGCGTGTGTGCCTACATGCCACCTAGTCTGGCTAACACAAAGCAGACTCAAGCAGCAGCCCTGTTTTTCTTGGCTGCCTGAGCTGATGTTAGTAGCGCAGTCAGAGCTTTCTCTCTCCTGGTGCGGTACATATCCCTGCAGCCAGCCCCTTCATCTCTGACCGGGGAGCCACACAGGATTCCATCTAGAACATAGGCGCTACATCCACTGGTTCTTCTGCCTCTCTCTCCCTCTCTCTTTCTTTCATTTTTACTCTCTCCATCTTCATCTACAGTAATTGATATTCTCTTGTCTTTCATATTCTCTCATTCTCTCTTTTTGCCTTCATCACTCTCTCTCTCTCTCTCTCATCTCGCTGCTCTCCAGAATGTTTTTTTTTCATTCTCCCTCCCTTGTTTGTTTGTCTCTCTCTCTCTCTCTCTCTCTCTCTCTCTCTCTCTCTCTCTGAGATGGGTTGCCTAGAGATGGGTTTTGTCTCTCGTTCGCTCACTCCTGGGCACAAGAAGCAGGCCGAGTGAGAAGCCCACTGACAGACGAGGGCCCCGCAGACTGAATGTGCTGTTGGAGCATTCCTCCAGCATGAAAGCCAGGCCACGCACGTGGAACTCTAAAGCCCCCAGTCAATGAGCGCCTTTGTTCTCCATTACACGTTTGTGTAGATCAGCTGCTCTTCTGGCACAGCAGACAATTACAAGTGCCATAGAAAACCAAATGAAGGAACAACGCAAAGTTTTGACATAACCCTGCGCTCAAGCAGGGAACAGTGTTTCCCATTATGTGGATTAAGCGCACAGCTAAGTCATGTGGAAGTAAAGGTTGAGGCGAGTAATGTCTGCAGATGGTCAAAGCAAAGCGAGGATTCAGTGAGGCTGCTGGACATGAAATCTGGTTGGCTTGTGTTGGAGACATTGTCCTGCTGATGTTGTTCAGAAGTCCCCCGATCCATATGCTTTTCCACTGCACTAGCGGAGAACATTTTTCCGCTGTATTCCCAAAGGAATTCACTGAAATTGTCCCACAAGAAATGTTTATTTCCAGTGTGATAATTTGAAAGAGTAATTATGTTGGGGGCGCAGGGATGAGTTTAAATAAAACAAGCTGGTGAGAAATGGATTGAGCTTGACTCAGTCATAGTTCAGTCGGCTGAGATTGCAGACTAAACAAACATGCATATCTGAGTCACATGCAGGACCCAGACCAGAAATCATGAGGTCTTTCTTTCTCTCTTTCTTTCTTTCTTTCTCTCTATCTTTCTTCCTATTTACTCAGCTGTTGCTTTCACAATGCTTAGTAACAGTAACAGTAACAGCTATTGTGGATGCTCAAGTGGTGACTGTCCTATCCCACACAGATACACACACAAACACACTCACACATCCATACAAACAGCACCTGGTGAGAGAGCTGTGAGCCCACCCTGCCACCAGATGGAGGTGTGAATCTCTGAGTTGGTGGTGTGAGCAGGGGCTGCTCTGTGCCGTGGGCCCAACCGCACATCATTAGCTTGGCTGGCTGCTTTGTTTTGGTACAGATAGTGTGAGTTAAATTCTCCTCTTTTAGGACATGTACTTTTTTGGGTCCATATAATCAGAGTTGAACGATGCAAAGCCAAGGCTTTATTTATGGCTTATTTAAAAACAATTGCATGGAGACTTCCACTTCAAGTAATCATAAAATAGTTAACAGTCGTGAGTGGCACTTCACAGTCATGCTGTACCATGCCAGTTTAAAGAAGATTAAGTATACTTTTGTAATGCTGAAGCTTGTATATGGCCAGAAACGGTCTGATTATTTGCAGCCGATTTTACAGCCAGTTGTCCCTGGCCTCTGAATAAATGATGTCTGTAAATCACCCCCCACAGTCTGCAGAGAATGGGTCTGACCTGTAGCTCACCCACTGAACTCTGACCCTGACCTCTAATAGCTGTCGTGACCCAGCATGAGTCCATTCACCCAACCCTGACTGGCCACAGCTTCCCATGGGAGCTGGCATCTCACCTGCCGTCGTCATCCCCAAGGCTTACATAAGAGAGGGAGATTGGGGGGGTGGTTGAGACAAAGCCTTGGTGCCAGAGGCCTTACTCATGGAAAAGCTGGACCCCTCCTTTTACAGTCAAATGCTCTACCGTAATTAAAACTCTATAACCGACACCAATTAAAAGCCTATAAACTAAAGAGCCACTCTCATTCAACCCTGCACACAGTGGCTACACAGAACTCTGTCGGCCTGCCTGGGGGGCTTGGAGGAGTGAGAGGCAGGTTTCCTTGGAAAGGCTGCAGTTCTGTGGCCATTACAACTCTCTCAGATAAAAAACACCAACTCCCATATGGCCCCACTCTCCTCCTGCTCGTTCCCATGTCTGGACCTTGCCTGGTGGTCCAAAGGCAGTCACTGTCTTGGCTGTTGCTGTGATGTGGATGATGCAGTTCTTAGGTGTGGCTGTGTCCAAGGAATCCCAGTTGGGACTGATAGGAACTTTTTTTATAATTTTCATTTTGTCTTGTTTCCACAGCAACTTCTCCAATTACCGGAACCGCTTCAGTATGCCAGGGAACACCGAGAGCCTCTGGTACAGGTAGGAGAATAACACCACAAACACAGGAACACACACACACACACTCATACAGTGAGTGTATTAACAGCATCTTTAGATCTAGTTGCATAACTTCCAGTAGCTGATCAAAAAAAAAAAACAGCACATGAGCAGAAGTCTTTAAAGTCTTTAAACAAGAGGGCCGTTAGGCCAGAGGAAGCGGCTGAGCCCCTGGTGACAGCTCCATCTGTCAGCCCTGAAACTCTACCCCCCTCCCGGGGCCTGCCACCGCACGGCCTGCCTCTCCGGGCCCTTCCTGTTTGGAGTGAGGCGCTGCCGCTCCGACTCCGTTCCTTCACGGCGGAGACGGTGGAGCTGAGCGCTGGAGCACGCGCCGCATTGCTCAGCCAGACCAAGACCGCCGCGCCGGCTGCTACAGTATGAGCAGAATGACAGAGTGCATCATGGGATGCTCGTTAGTGGGCACGCTGGAATGCGGGGAGCATTGTGATGACGAGCCGAGACACAGAGGTTGCATTTTTTTGCCCTTTATTAGTATATCATAGAGAACTATCATCCCTTCAAGCCTTTTCCTTTCCTCTGTTTTCACACACCATTTTCACAGTGTGGCTAAATCCTAGTCGCCGCATGCTCCATTTTATCCTCACTGTCTTCACCAGGCTTCTGTATTGTTCTGTGGGTCGTCTGACCCACACTCAGTTCTTTTAAAGTAGTGAAAGGCTTGGAATTACAGGCACAGTTCAAAATACCGCTCATCCCAGCCACAGAATGCACCACATAGACCTATGGCAAACAGACACTTAGAGGAGTAGGAGCGGATGAGATTATATCAGTGTGTTTGTCCCATTTGGATTTCGAGGAAAATCTCTGCACTCTCCACGCTTACCAGGAACTGTGATCTACACAACTATTAGGAAGAATCATGAAATTGGGATGGAAGGAGGCACTTTTATGGTGGACCTTAGTCATTATTATTGCCGTTCCCTGCTGCTAGATTAGCCCCCTATCACCGTTTGGTTTGAGATTCGGTGAATCATTCGTCTGAGTTGAGCGCATTGGTTCATTCCGTTCCGTCGCTCCACTCCTGGGGGACAGTGTGAATGAGTAGAATGCCTCAGCATAATGACAGTTTGTCAAGACTGTTTCCATTATTGATTTCACCAAACTGCTCTCTGTGTGTGCGCGTATATGAGTGTGTGTGTGTGTGTGTGTGTGTGTGTGTTTTATCATTCACCGTTTGTTCTTTAGGTCTCTAACCTTGTGTATGTGGTCTACCCACAGCTGGAACATAGGACCTGTCCACATCGTTTCCTTCTCCACAGAGGTCTACTTCTATCTCAAATATGGCCAGGATCTTCTCTTTAAACAGTATGAGTGGCTACAGAAGGATCTGGAGGTACTGCGTTATTGTCCTTTAACACCACCCTGATCCATTCATCTTAATTAGGCATCAGCAAACAAATTGTGCAAGGCACTGCAAATCATTAAAGCAAATATCTACAAATAGTTGAGCATACAGTACTTCTTTATGGCAGGTTAAAAGCACCTGATCTGCCTGTTTGTGTGTGTGTGTGTGTGTGTCTCAGGAGGCAAACAGACCGGAGAACCGTGCCCAGAGGCCCTGGATCATCACCATGGGCCACAGGCCAATGTACTGCTCCAATGCAGACAAGGATGACTGCACCCAGTTCAACAGCTGCGTACGTACGAGCAGAGCACATAACTCAAGCAGCGGAATTAGTCTATACTTTTTATAGGTAGTCTCCAATAGTTTTACCTGTCCCATCTCTGAGGTAGCTGGAAGAGTACTTTAGCATGTGTGCACAGCGGAAAACTTGCATAGATTGCACAGTACACAATAACATCAAATTTACTCATCAGCTCAGGAGGAGCCTTATGCTCTGTCAGACTTTGAGACTTTAGAGTGTATTTGCCCCACTCGCCCCCCTAGAAAAACACAAAGCTTTTGCCCTTTGTCCACACAATTTCACTGCATTTTTTACACTCAGTAACCATATGCTTGTGATGATAAACTTCCTTGTATCTTTGTGTGTGTATCAGCTCGTCATGATAAAGTATGTAGACTGACCAGTAAAGTCTCACAGTGTCAGAAGTTATAGCCTTCATACACAGCCAATGGCTTGGGTGTCTTTTTCAACCTGGCCTAGCAGACTTGTGTTAAGCTGGATGCTTTCAGTTCAGTTACATTGAATAAGGATAGAAGGGGAAAGAGGCTAGGAAAAACTCCCTTGTGGCAGTTATACAGGGGCAACCCAACTGGAAAAGTACAGTCATATACCACAATTTGTCCACAGTGCTGGCTGAGCATCATAATAATTCCAAAATATTGCCACCAGTTAGAAGTGTATTTGAAGTGTATTTGAGCCAGTCTGCAGCATCATGCTGACACACTGTGAACTCTGATGGTTGCAGTCAGCAGCCGAGAGGCCAGCAATCAAACAGGCGTAGCTGTGCGCTGCGGCAGCCCCAGTCCAAGGGTGTGCCGACCGGGGCCTCTGGGGTGGGGAAAAGGCTCCATCCCCCTGTGTGTATATCAGCCCCAGCCTGACAGGGTAATGAAGAGAGGATGGAACCAGAGACGGCCTGGGAGAGGGCAGGAGGGTGGAGGTAGTGGGGGTGGTCACTTAGGGCTGGCGCCAGGCGCGTGCTCCTGCAGCCTTCTGCTCGTGGGACCTCCCCACTGGCCATAAATCCACTGCAGCCAGCCAGCATGAGCACCCCTCAAAATTTGTCACGTTACAAATTAATGAGAGAAAAATAAACACGGCTTTCATTCCCAAAGCTTTTCTTCGTTAGAACACCACTAATTTGTTGTTTTTTCATACTGGCCCACAGTTTGTCATGAGGGCTAATCATAGCAGTGCTTTTCTGAGCTGGGAATCAGAGAAGTGACTAAATGCTCCTCAGAGTATATCTCACCATGCGCTTTGTCAGGATGTGCTCCAGGAGGCCTTCCTGGCTTATGGAAATGGGAACCCATTTGGAAGATTGGCACCCAGCTGCTTTGTGGGGCTTGTTAACTGCTGGGAATGTTCCCATGGAAACTATGGAATGCCATGGAATTTATGTTGTCTCAGATCCTAAAGCAACGGCTGCATCATTAGTTTGAAACAGTCATAAGCCCCGTTTACTTGGATATTTGAAAAACAAACATGCTTTACTGTATACAGTAAATGCAGCCATTACAAAATATATTCAGTTGCAATTACTGTATTTCAGTTTTTCATGCATTTTGTAATTATGAGATTTTCTGTTTTGTTGTCATTAATCCTAGAGTT
>JAVQKI010294458.1:2500-11567 GCA_036025975.1 Nematalosa erebi
ATTTACAAGGACCAAAATCAAATGATTTAGGGCATCGAGTTTGGTGAGTTCAATTATGCAAGGATGATTATAATAAAGATTGATTCATCATTACGGCGGCCAAGTAAGCAATTGAGCAAAGTAAACGTTGTTTTTTTTTATGTCCCGTACATCATCTTTGAGAGGTCTACTTTTAGAAAGCTTCCCTGAAATCAGAAGAACAAAATGTTTCCTGCCATTTGCACTGCGGCAGAGCGCTTTAGTCTGCACCGATGTGATCAGGCATCACTCAACAGGTCTGTGCAGAGTCGCCTGGGACAAATCTCGACTCAGTGATTAATGGCCACAGGTTGCAAGAGTGCAGGAGTCTCAGAGCCTATAGTAAACCTAAAGTATCTCTCCTCCTTCTGCTCAAATATGTCTTGCTTTGAGCGAAGCCTGCAAACAGGAAAAAGTAGAGGAATATTGGACATAAAAGTAAAAATATTTGCAACTGGTCCAGTGGTACACCATGAAGTGGTTCATGTGATGTGCTAATGGCAACATTGGTGTAAAGCACGGAGCTAGCATATCATCTTTCAATACACAAAGGCCAGTGTTTGTCCGAAGCTATCATCTCATATGACTGAGAGCTTTTTTGCTCCGGGCAAGAAAGAGCCGTGAGAACGAAGCCTGGCCACGGCATAATATGCTCCCTCTCCGTGCTGAGCGCTAACAAATCCCAGGCCCAAACACATCCTTGTGATCACCTCCCTCACGCTCACCAGAACAGGACAGTCTTGTTGTTTTTCTTGTTGAGCGTTAACAGCGGCGGCGGCTAACTGCTCTGCATTCCCTGGGCCATGCTGACGCTGCGCAGAGCGCAGGCTCACCTCACTCGGCCTTGCCCGCGAGCGGCTGGAGGCTGTGTCTGTGCACGCTCAGGTGCCCGCCTCTGCCTCTCATGTGTTTTGCCTCAGGCCATACCGGGATCCCGCTTCAGAAGCTGGGTGAAGGGGGGGGGGGGGGTTGTGTCTTCTCTGATTCCACCTGAGATGGAGAAGAGAGGAGGACTAGGAGAGGAGAGGACGTGGGGGCTGGGGGGGGGTGCAGATCTGAAGAGTTTTCAAAGCTCTTCATCCCCGAATCAATCACAGCTGGAGTCTTTCATCTTTCTCTGGGCCAGTGCAGTGAGGTGAGAGAGACAGAGAGCAAGACAGAGAGAACTGCCCTCAGACCCAGCTAACTTCTCAGGTCTCAAACATATCAAACATGGCCAAACTATTCATACAGACTCCATGACGTTTCGAAGAAAATAAGAGCAATGTCCGAGATGCTTAACCCTCCGGAGCAAAGACCTCTAGCCCAACAGCAAGAGCTGAGACTAGAGTTTCTGCTTTGGAAGGCGAACCATGACAGGAAGATGTGAGTTGATGGACACCTGGCATGTATGTCACCTTCAATTTGCTGTCAGTTGTGAAAGGTTACCTGCTTCTGGAAAGGTGAAGGAATGGAGGGCAGAAGCTGGAGGAGCAGGAGGAGGAGAAGGAGGGGGAGAAAAATGTGACAGATCTATGTGACTCTCGCAATGACCAGTGAGAAAACCATCAGATGAGAAAAAGGGAGGAAGAAGGGCTGAGTGAGTGACTCGGAGAGTGAGTCAGGGACAGAGAAAGGCTGAGAGACACATCACCGGCTATGTGGTCTGCGAGAAATGCTGAGGTGCACTAGGGCCGCACAGTGATAGCGAGAGAGGGAGGATTTGGCATGGGAGTGGCACTGAGAAGTGCTGAAACTGAGGTAGCTGAAGAGAAAGGACAAAGAGGGAGGAGGAGGAGAGAGGGTGGAGGAGGAAAAGGTGGTTGGAAAAGAGAAACGAAAAAAAAAAAAAAAAAAAAACAGGATCAAGCAGCAGGTCCGGCTGGAAGCCGATCTTGCCAAGCTCAGCATTATACCACACGGAAAGGACTGAAGTAACACAGTCTCTACATGGTCATGTGAAATGTGAACACACACACACATACACACACACACACACTGCTGACTGCACAGGTAGGCAGCCCAGATCCACAAGCCCCAAAGCCTCACAGTGATGACTGTGGGGACAGGAGAGTGAGTGTTGGCTCTGGGGCTGGAATCATGTTCTCAGGTCAGTGGCCAATGTGCTCACAGCTTGGGCAATAACAAGCACAGAGTGCCACCAAGGCATTAGAGAAAAAAACAAAGTTGACTGCAGACACATATCTCAACTGGCAATCTAAACACACACACACACACACACACACACACACACACACAAACCCTCCAGTATCCTCTGAACTCAGTGAATACAGTGAAAGTACACTAGGAGCAGGGAGGTTTAGTTGAGGGAAACTTAATCTGTCACGCACGTCTGTGCGCCTTCATCAACGCTACAGCCCTCAGGCAAAAACAAATCTCCACTGCTTTCCTCTCTCTCTCTTTCTCTCTCACACAAACACACCTTCACACACGCACACACACTTTCCTCTCTCTCTCTCTCTCTTTCTCTCTCACACAAACACATGCGCACACACACACACGCACATACACACCTACTCCTTCCAGCCATAGGGTCTGCTGTTCTTTACACATTTCTCTCTCTCTCTCTCTCCCTCTCTCTCTATCTCTATCTCTCTCCCCACTCTTTCTTCTTTCCCTGTTCCCTTACTCCCTCAGGGTGGAAAAATGGCCGCTTGTTATAAAGTGTTAAATTAGACTTCACAGAAAAACTTCCTCCAACTATTTTAACATGCTCCTCTAAATCTGTTCAAAAAAAGGCGAGAGGGTGACGTCGCTTGTTGGAACATCTTGCACTGTAGGCATGGACGTCATTAAAGAACTGGCAAATTTAGACATAAAAAATGAGAAGACATATTAAGAGGCCGTCAGCTTTGATCTTTGGAACATCGCCTTTCTAATGAAAAGCTTCTTGAAAGCACAGCCAAGTTTGCCAGGAGCCAGGGGTAATTACTTGAAGGCTCCCACATGGCTCTTTGTGCAAATGCTACAAAATAACACACCAAGGTGTGAGGGGAGAGAGAGGAGCAGGAAAGGGGGCTCGCAAACCGCCGCCACTGCTTTTGCAAAGCCCTTTCAGATAGCTTTGTACAGCTGGAGAGGAAGAGAAATCCATACTTTCTTCTAATATCCTCATGCTGAGCAAAGCCAAAGGTGGAGTCAGCATTCTGCTCATGCTCGCCTGCTTCCCCTGACCTCCCCACCAAAGCCGGCCAGTGAAGCGGAACCGCTTGGAGTGCAGTCAGGGCCGTGGCCTCACTCTCTCTAGCAGACCTTTGCAACCATGTCCTGGTCATTAGTCATTAACCAGGCGGCTCATGGGAGGACTCCGAAACAAGCCTTTTTGGCTGAGGCGCTGCCATTCCTTCAGTCGCAATGCTGAGGGTCACATAATGAGGCCACTGGAGCTCTTTAAGAGATTAGTTTGGGCGTAATCAGGACGACAATGGCCTTCCATGACAGGCACCTCACACAGAGGCTTGTGTGGGCACATACCTGCCGGAGATTTGTTCCATGATTCACGATTCCATTATGGAACTGTAGAGCCATAATTGACAGAATGACACCACAGGCAATCAGAATGGCAGAAAATTGTGTTGTGGCTTGTGCTAACCTTTTTCTGGGTAAACCAGTCTTTCTGTAGACCATGTGTAGGCAAAAACAGACTACCTGCGGCTACAGACTACCTGTGCATGCTCTGCATACTAGACTGTTAGCGTCCCCAGGCATTACAACATGTGCATTTATATCTGGCATGAAAAGCGTGCGGATACGTGGCATGCATAATCTGACTTCAATGCATTCATTGTGCATGTAATAGAGCTGTAATTAAGCACCAGGAAATGAAAGAATATGAAAGAACAAACATGAGGTGAAACACAGCTGCCTCCTTGATAGGGAGAGAGTAAACAAGAGCACAACGCTCTGCTCATGAACTCAGACTTCAAGTACAAACACACAACTGCACCCATTGGCACCACGGTGGAGAGTAGATGACGGAGGCTTGGGTAGAAGGAGGAGAGGAATGAGAGAGGGATGAGGGGGAGAGACAGAGGAATAATAATCAGCCTCTTCAAAGCAGGAAAAGCAGGCTGGAGAGGGAAGGAGAGAGAAAGAGGGAGGGAGAGAGAGAGAGAAGAGAGTGACAGAGGGTGGGGAGAAGATGAACACAGCTAGATATGGAGAGGGACAGATCGCCACAGATGATCAATTACGCCTTCAAAGGCATGTCGCCTGACAGAAACAGGCACAGAGGAGGAGAGAGGAGACAGAAGAGAGAGATGGATGGAGGGAGGGAGAGAAGGAGGAGTCGAGGTGGCGCAGTGAGCGAACCAGGGAGATCAGACAGGGCTGAGAAAATCAGTTTGTATTAGATTGGAGCCGAATAACACGCAAGGGGAACTGAAGATGCATGTCTGTTCATTAGACAACAGGTTCCCTTCAATCTCCCCTCCACTGGCAATCTCTCCTCAGACGCTGAGCATCATTAAAGGCCACACACTCCAGGGAAACGGGCCAGAAATTGGATTCTGAAGTCTAGACATTTCCAGGGAAATTGGTTTAGTGTGCCAGAGATAAACAAACTCACAATTTCCTCCCCGTTTGAAAGTGTTTATCTTTCAATGTGAAATTTGTTTTAGGGACAGGCATGCTGGAATACCTGCTGGTGAGGTTCTTCGTGGCCACAGTTCAGCGAGTAGCGCAAGATCTGAGAGACAACGCTGGCCATGAAATGACATCTGTCTGAGCCAGGGCCGGAGACAATGCTGCATGCATTGCATCTCACAGCAGAGGAGAAACGATTCCACGCCAGTACAGCTGAGAAATCAGATTTCTGCTGTTTAGTGCTGAGCATCCACGAAAGCAAGGTAAAGATAAAGTGAGTTTTGAAATGTAAACAAATGTGTGATAGGCATGCAAAATGCCTGACATGCTAGTGAGTTCTTGGCTCAAGACTGCTAATCACATGTTAGGTTGAGTATAAAACAGTAGGCCTATGTTATACTCAATGCCTTGTTCATTCCTCACTGATTTAATCAAAGATCTAGAACGATTAGCGCCTACAAAGCCAGAGGCCAAAGCAAGAAGAAAGGCACTGCTGAAAACTTATTAACCTCAGCCAGAAAACTTCCATTTTTCAAGGCAGCTGTCTTCTGCCCTCAACCTGTTATCTACCTCTAGCACAGATGGCCTACTTCCACAAAGCTGTTTACCTGCATGAATCAGTAACTTCTGCTCTTTCAAGACTCTTACTACAGATTTCTCTCAAGGCAATGAGTAGCGCAAGTCCAAGTGCACAGATGGAAAGCATCACGTCTGCGATCCAAGGATGCCCTTGAGTTTAGAGGAAGTGCAGACAGACATATTGAATGCTGAGAAATGTGTGTGTGTGTGTGTGTGTGTGCGCGTGCGCCTGCCAGCCAGCGGGGTGAATTAGTGGGAGGAGGAGGGCAGCTCCTCCAAACCGGGGTGTGGAGAGAGAAAGAAGAGAGATCCGGTGAAGGGTCAGGTGATCACTGAGAGTGCAAACACAAACTAGCTAACCAGCTCACACATAGCGTAGACATCAGGGGGAAAAACAAGTGGGATAATGAACATGTCTAGGCCCACAAATGCAATTACAGTGTCTCTGTGCATGCCTCTCCCACAGAATGAGTGTGTATTGTGCTAATGATGAAGTCAGCTGTGAAAGTTAATCCGGTTACATTTGACAAATGAAAATCACATATCATTCAAGGTTCTGGCATCACATGCATAAAAACTTTTGACATTTAAACAAAATATGGTCTATGTCCTTGGTAAAATGGTGGGATGCACAAAAGAGGTGCTCTGCCTGAATCATCAGTCTCTTCTCACCCATCCAATCTCTGTCACAAAACCATGAAAAGCCCACTAGTCAAATGGAGTACATTAGCATCCTAATGCACACGATTGCAATACAATACAGCTGTCGCCCGTGGGAATTTCAGCGATGCTTCATTCCTCAATTGAATTGAAAGAGAGGGGACAGGGACGGGGAGACAGTTTGAGATTTATGGTCTTTTATCTGTTGACAAAGCTCAGGCCAAAGCATACCTCACACACCCATTCGAACCACAATCAGCCTGCCTGCCCATTGTATGGATACCCCACGATGGTGAGTCAATGACATCCATCCTATGCATCCTGTGGTGCAAGCTGTTACTAGGTATTGTCTCTATATTCTGAGAAAACTAGTGTGAAATGTATTGTATTAGTTTGGGGATAACCCCTTGAGATGTTACATCTCGTTTTCGAGGGGGTCCCCAAGACAAGACAAGACAGTACAATACAGCACAAAGACAATACAACACCTATACACACACATTTACTCAAGCTCGCTCGCTTAGTGAGCGTCACTTTTCTGTAACAAAACACACACAGCTATTGGCTTTAAAATGAAGTCAGTGGCTACAGGTCTAAGTTCAGTGAACCATGTCTACAGGCACCTGGCTGCCACATGCCTATACCAGGCCTTTGCCCAGAGCATGAGACCTGTCTGAGCACAAAGAAACTTTCCATGATTTGGCACCAGAGCTAGTCTTTGTGCTGGCACAAAAAAACACTCCATCAAGATCTATTACCACCCCATGGCTATGAACCATTTCTCACATTCATGCGCACACACACACACACACACACACACACACACACAGAGTGAGAGAGAAAGAGAGAGAAAACGTATTATGCATTCAGCTTTTGTTGGCTTATTCATACAAGTCCCTGAACAGAGAGCCTCCTAACATGGCGATTTCATTATCAGATCTCCCAGACAGCTGGTGCAAACTCACAAGTGTTCTTCCTCTCGTGGCTGAGATGGCACATAAAAACAGATGCATTCATGAACTTTCATGGTTGAATATTTCCCTAAAGACACTTTACAAAGCAAAAGCTTGTAAACTTCCTTTGGTTATGACATGCTCTGAGACTCTCATATGGGAAAGCTATGCATTATTTGCTCACCAGAGAAAGTAAATTTTTGTCACAGGGAGTGCATTGGGACGAAAACTCATTAATTTGGCATGGTTTAAGGTCACCTGTCTTACGCTGGGGTTGGCAGGTTAATGACTGCTCTAAGCCAGACCTCAGGATCAGTGCAGCCACCTGGATACCAGAGGCCTGTCCAAAATATTTTTGTTTTGATGACCCTGTCTGTTTGGGTTGTGTCTAGGTTGCTGCCTCAAAGTTTACTGCTAACCACATCCTTGCAATTTATTGCTGACTAGTAAGTGGAGGTTGTAAAATGTAGGTTAGGGGGACAATGGTGGTCTCACAAACAATGTTAATCTGCCAGCAAGGCACTGCAGCACTGTCAAATTCCCCTTTGCTCCCTTCTCTTTGGAATTTCAGGTAGGTCCACCTTATTGTTACACTAAACTTATGGTTTATGGCTTAATTGTTCTGTATACAGGTGCAAAATGACTAGTATGTACTTAACTTCGAGCCCAAAGTCATTGAGCGGTTTTGTTAAATAATGGAGAATTTACACATAAGGCGCTGACGAGTTTGTATAAACTTAGTGTAGATCTGACATAAATGACGGTATAGTTCTCCTGTCGGACTGTTCATTGCAGGTGCGCATTGGCACAGTTAATGTTTTGATCAAATTTGCGAAAAACACCATACACTCCAAAACTTCCGTTCGAGTTTAAGTTAAATATGATTTTCATCCTTACAGTGTCGACTCTTGGGGCATGACGGAACAACACAATCTCTGTTGGTCCCACAAACAAACAGGCGCAACACTATACGCTTAGGCTAGTAAGTGTGGCCGACAGCCAAAGCCTTATAGAGACCGCGACTCTTTGACGCCAATCGACAGAGCACGAGATTGAAAGACAGACATAGACAGAAAATAGAAAATGGACTTCATACACACCAAGCAAGGAACAATAACTTTTAGACATTTATATAAAGCAGCAATAAGTCGCGATAGCACATAACCTTCGAGAAGCAAACGACTTCGAGTCATGATTCGGTTCCCTGTTGTCTATAATGTATGTTACTGAGAGAGTTTTAGTGGTCTTATGAGAGCTTCCTAAATATTACATATCATGAAAAATGTCCTTATATTCAGAAGTCTTAGGTTAACTACTTACCTGACAGTCACTCGCTGGCTTTCCTAGACCCGTTGAGTCAGTCACGTTAAGGTAATTTTCGGGTACCCAAGTCTGGCGAAACTTTGCGCACAGGAAAAATATATAGAGAAATGTATAAAATTACATGTAACTGACAGGACAGGTATTATCCAATAAACGTGCAGTTGTAATACTGCGCTCGACCTTGGTCTGTCTCAACGAACGGACAATAAAAGGAATATAAACTGTCCAAAAATTCGCAAAATGTCCTTTATCACCCAAGAGCGCTCGGGAAAGAAGAAACTTGCTCTACAACGCAGCAGGATAAAGAATGCAGGCGATTATAATAGAATGTTTTCAGACGAAATGGTAAAGCCTATGGTGGTTCCTTTGTCGGACTTCTCTCTCTCCAGCTCCAAAAGCCTAACTGCGTTCATGAGAGCATAGCACTCCACTTCTTCGCGAGCCTTGCAAAATGCAACCAGGTGCTCATTTACATAACTGCACTGGCTGTGACCAATGAAAACGCGTAATCAGGTAACTCTTTACATATTCTTCAAAGCAACCACCAATCAGTGATGCGTATGGGAGGGATATAGTGAACTGACAAGCGGTCTGAAGTTGAATTGAATGCTATGGAAATTTTGGTTGCAGTGATTTGACTTGTGACAGGGATGGAATAGCGATATGAATATATAAAATATGAAAACTTTCTCACATTTGGTTAGATATTACACAAATTGAATCCCTCCTGAGAGTTCAATCTGCTGTTCGTCACCACTATATTGTCTATCTTTATAGGATGTTTATATTAGGCTATGGAAAACCAAAAGGACAGTTAACTGTTGAGACATAAAAGCTTTTTCTCGCTTTTACATTAACCTTAGCCACAGATCTTCCCTTTACATTTACACCAAAGGAAACATTATTACAGAGCAAGCCGCTGTAACAAAATACAATTACCCATCCAGGCT
>JAVQKI010294479.1:0-2500 GCA_036025975.1 Nematalosa erebi
TTTTAGATTATGGTAATATAGTTGCATGTTAAATATTTATGATATAATTATTAAGTCACAGATTGATATGAAGACTGGCCCACAGCATTGTTTTACGAAAATAAATAAAAATGACCAAAAAATGACATACTGTAAAAGGTGCCTTCCCGACAGTGATGATATTCGAATTTTACAGCAAGTGAAACCAGGTGAAATAGGGTTAAAGTTTAGAAAATTCTCTCCCCATCTTACCATGGCTACTGAGGAGTTTCAAATTGTTGAAAGGTCCAGAGATATGTTTCAAATAGCTCAGGGTGTTTTTTTTTCTACCAAGCAGCCACAGAAAGTGTGTGCAGACAGTGACTGCACTCTAGGAGTAAAAATATCTGAGGTTGGGGGAAAATGTTCCAGAAAGGAGTAAGTCAGTGTCAAGGGATGGTTAAATGGCCTGAAACTGGGCTTTTAGATGGGGAGACAGAGAGACATGATCTCATGGCACTTGGGTCCCATCTTTATCCATCTGGTAGAACACGGACCCGCCAGTGGTATAAGTCCAGTTCTGGCCAGGCCGCTTTTTGGCCTCACCTTGGTGTAGTAGCCGGAGAAGACTTTGAGCGTGACGGGTGCGATGAACTCCCGAATAAAGTGCAGCCATTCCTTCTCGTAGTTGATCTGCTTCATGTGAATGTCATCTGTGGGGACACTCTCGTAACCTCCTGCGATACGCCTGTCCTGAAAGACCACACAGACCAACAAAGAGCTATTCCATGCACAACATCTAAACACAGCACATGGTAGAGACTGAAATCTGTGACTAACCAGACACACAGGTGCATGTGAGCATTCAGCTATATATAAACACATAGTTTGAGAACTCTGTGAGAGCCTCTCTGTGTGTCTCTGTGTGTGTTTCTGTATACGTGGTAAGCCATCAGCGCCTTCTGCACAACATCTAAGCTAAGCAAGTGTAATCAGCAGTGGCAAATAAAACGCAGACTTGCTTTTCATAACTTCACTTTCATTGTGTCATTAAAGTGTCACAGAGCTTAGAGTGTGCCTGGGAAATATGCTTTCCCTGGAAGCGGAACAATACGTTTCAATAATGTGGCAATAATGAGTTTTTAACAATTTCATATTCCTAAGTGCATCTATTTCAGGGTTGTTGTTTTTTTTGTTCTCGGAAAAATAACAAAATTATATTTTTTCTTTCTTTGCATTCATTCTTTCATTTTCCTCTTTCCCTCTTCTACATTTAATGAAAGTGTTGGGCTGACCTCATGCCTGCCTCCAGACCATGAGCCGAAGCTTTCCATCTCCTCAACCAGCTCATCGCAGGCTTTCTCTGAGAACACGGGGAACCAGAACACATCTGGACATGGCTAAAAATAAAATACACATCAAAAGATTTCATCAACTGTTGTGTGTGTTAGATGTGCAATAAATAGGATACCACAGAGGTACCACTGCAAAAATAGAAAAAACATACACATAATGAATAAAACAATCCTATTCTTCTGCCCTTTATATATTAATCCAACCTATTTTCACTAAAGGTCATCAAGTTTTCCTTAATACCAGTAGTAACATGGTTCATCTATCATTGGTTTCAGGCAAGCTCTTACCTGCTCCAGAATATTCTCTGTGAAGATGCGTACATAGTCTGGATGAATGTACTTTGCCTTCCAGTCCTATGGAAAATCAGAGGGGTGTTGGTAAAGAGGGCAGCAGGAAGAGGCTTGCTTTCCTGTTGCTGAACTATATGCATACCACACAGGCTTTTAGCCCACACCCCACATTACACATTCTCAGAGAGCGTGACTCCACAAACAAATATTGCTCAACCCTATCTCCAATCTTATCTTTTCTGTCAAACACTGCTTTGTTTCACATTCAGACTGGCTAAATAAATGTGCAAGAGGCTTTTGGCTGACTTACCACTGGGTTTTCAAAGATTTGCCACAGGTCACTATTTTGGTGCGTGGTGTTATAGTTAGCAGTGGAAATCAGTCTTCCAAACTCATGGCGGTTTGTAATGTACATGAAAATCCCCTACAGCCCCCAAAGAAAACAATGTTAAGTTCCAACGCAAACAGCAAAGGGTGAGTACAAAGCAATGAAGACAGAACTGCTCAAATTTAAAACCATAAAATGAGCACATAAATGACAAGAACTGACATAAATTTTCATAGAACCCTACTTTGTACAACTATGAGTCTGTGGGAGTTTATACTGACTCAGGGGTCATCAGAGATCTTAACAGGAATAAATAATCTGTGATTATTTATGCAGTGGAGAGACTAGGGAAGGTCAGGGAATAAGGTCAAGAGGATGCTGGGAAGTTGGAGGATACAGCCGATTCCGGGAATCATATTCCCTATATAAGGAAGCAACACTAGGGGCATTTAGGATGAGTATATGTGTCAACCTAGGCTTTTTCTGCTTCTTCTCTCAATTACACTTTTAGAGGAAATACTCCAAAGACTGGCAATATTCCAATGACTAAGATGTTTTTGGCAAGGCA
>JAVQKI010294479.1:7500-21314 GCA_036025975.1 Nematalosa erebi
CCATCTCCCAAAGCAGCATACACAAACGGACACGCGCAGTTTGAGCACTCCACCGTGCAGAATTGTCATGAGGGTATAGGAAAAGCCTCAAGGTCTCATCCTCAGATTTGCAGGGTTTGGTTTCACTGGTGGGAATTAGCCTGGGTGATAAATTGTACAGTGTGATAAAATGCTCTGTACTGTAGGGAGAAGTCATGCTGCTTTCATAAGCCTGAATGGACATGAACTAAACTGTAAAGTGCCATTCAGGAAGTGTCTGACTTCTTTTGGTTTGGATCAGAAGTTAGAATGCTGCTCTACAGTCATAACACTGTAATTTAGGCCTGTTATTTGTACTTGTGTGTATTTGTGTGTATGTGTATGTGTTTTTTCTCTAATTCAAAGAATCCCTGAAATTATGTGTGGAGGAAGACACTCACATGCCCATGTTCCTCGCCTCGCCCTCACTCAAGTTCTCCTCTGGACCCACAACTTTGAAGCTTGCAAATGTGTTCCTGTTGTCCTCCCAGAATCTTTGGACATGTTTCTCATGATAGACTTCCTGCATCCACCAAGAAAGACACACAAACAGAGTAAGATATACAGTGAGATATGAAGAAACAAAGTCAGTGACTCAAGCAATATGTTGATTTTCCCTGCTCTGAGATTGTTGATGAGACCGCATTGCCAATACTCAAACACTTACGTTGTTGTGGATGAAGATGTTAAGTTTATCTTTTGGGTAATTCAGGTCAAGAAGTCTCTGGAAGAATTCAGGAATGAAAGGAGTCGGCTGCTCGATAAATACACCAACCGTCACTCTCGGGTATTCCTGTTTAGATGAAGCAAAGACTTGTTTAACATAACTACAGTATGACCTCACAGAGCTGCTTACGATCTTCTCTCTCCATCATGACAGGATTATCACTAATTGCTACACTAACCTTTCAGCACTCTCAAAGCACCGCACTCAAAGCCAAACACTGCGGGAGCATACATTGAATTATGTAACCCTTCAATTTGGCATTCACTCCACTCAATGATAAACACAGAGAAAAACCAGGAGGGAAATGGACGATTCTCATCTTTGTTCTTGGATGTGCAGTCCTAAGGTCAGATGGTACACAACACTTTCCCATGACATTCTGTAGGCCTTGAGGTATAGCTTGGTCAGCAAGGGCCATTTTTCCAGGCCTTGACCAGAACATACTGAGTGCCAGGGCCTGGATGAAACAGAAGCCTAGCTCAAGCATGTAATTTGCAAGTTCCGTGATGGCTCGGCCTTCCTGGGACGGAGGGAGTGCCCCTGCAGAGATCAAGACAGTGGGCCTTTTAAAATTGGTACTGCTAAGACCATGGATGGGAGGAGACGGGTTGCTGGACGAGACAAGGGACGAGACGGAAGACAGACGTGGACGGCACAAGGGCCTCAGACACAGACCCATCCTGTTCTGGCTGGTGAGGCCAAGCCAGAAACCACAGACGGCAAAGCTCACAGGCAACGCAGACCAAGAATGAGTAGGGTTCCCATACTGCGCCTCCACAATAACGGAGGACTTTAAAGGCTCCTACTGGTGATCCACTGGCTGATGCAACAAACGTAGCACTTGTGCTCTCCTCTTCAAGATTGGTTTACTTAGGGTATTATGATCTAGCTGGAAATTACGAAAAAATGTATTTAAAAAATCATTAATTTATCTTTTTCAAGGATGAGAAGTACAATAACAACACAAAATGCATATTTTTACCGATAATACTTTTTTGGAAAATGGCAAAGCCTAAGTAAACGCTACATCAGAACATTCACTGCTTCACCAGTATGGGCTAAATTAAAGCTGTAATTTGTGGGTTGTGCAAAAGGCGCCCTTTAATGGATCTGTAAATGTTTTTATCAAAGGATCCTGGCTAGCTTGTAGTGATTTTCGTCCTGTTATGTCTGTGGTGTATCATCATTGCTGAGAGCAATACGACCTTCGACACATTTATGGCTCAGTTTAGGAGGAGCTGTAAAGATGTCAACGCAACCGGCCAATCTTTAATTTGACAGTTCCTCTGCACCTTCTGCTTGACCTCCATGTGGTTGCAATCACCTAGCATAAATAATTGGAGGTGAGCTATGTCTGTTTAAAGAGAGGAGTAAAAAAAAATACAGGAAGGAAGAAGAGGGACATGCCAAGATGGACTGACGGTCCCTGCCTTGCCAGCCTTGGCTGAACCCTTTGACAAATTTTCGGGGCAACCGCGGTAACTTACCCAGTGGGTTAAACCCATACAGAGAAGCCCACTAAAAAGCAGTCTGGTTGACAGTGACACCCCTTTAAGTGAACCCTTCAAAAAACCATAGAAGCCATTTCCTGGGCCACAGTCGCAATGTGCTTCTGTCTTCCTCAAGCAGCTTGACTGAGACACTTATGTGCTTTTAATGAGAGCCCGTAGGGCATAAAGTCTGTTGTTGTTGGATAGCAAAATGGAGACCCAAATGGGTTTAGAGAATGAAAGTTTTGGAGACTCTTGGTGGGCCAAAATCTGGATGCCTGATGCATGTTTCTCTTTAGGATGGCAGCCACATTTACTGATGCATACACGGGTTGAGCACAAATCACGGGATATAAGTTTTAAAATGGCCTTTCTTGTGTTAACTTTGAAAACATTTATTCATATTATAACCCTGGTGTTTGTAAAGGGAGCAGAGAGTCTGGCCTAGTATTGACTTTTTTTCACTGTTTGACTCACATTTGCCTGAGACAGGTCCACCATGTTCTGGTCACAGTTGCCACAACCTTGTTCATAGTTCCAGGCATTGGGCACGTAGTTGGCCAAATAGTTCAAGTAAATCTGTAAGGGAAAAAAAAAACAACATTGAGAAAGAATCAAAGACAGCGCAGGAAAAATTTGGACTATCAGCAAAACACAACATAGCACGTACATCAGACCAAGCCAAAGACAGCAAACCAGCAGACACATGAAATACTGAGTTTATCAGTTGGAAATCCACATTTGCCTTTCTGGACTCTCCAGCTTTAGGGTGGAGAAGAGATGTGTCCACCCTATGTGAGTTAGAGGGGGCACTCGCAGGTCAGACCCAAAAATGGTAGACCAAGATAGGCACTCTGTCAAATATACATTGATGGAATGGACAGTAATTACTCCTTTGCACCCACGCTCTAGTTATAAAATATGGCTGACAGTATCATAAAGACGATATCTCAGCAGTGTTATTTCAGACTGTCCCATCTCAGACGTCATCGAAACATGTTCCAAAACTATTCCAAACTGTTATACAGCCAAAGAGCCATGTTATGGTCTGGGCATGTCCTTATACAGCAAGAGTGCCATTCATCAACCTGTTTGTATGGCTTCACTTCAATACAAGATTCCATGAATTACAGTAAGTTGGAGGCATCACTTCCTTTAAATCTTTCTTCCTATAAAGAAAAGACACTTATAAGTTGGGGCACCAAAAGGAATTGGCTGCACGAGCTATGGGCTTGGATCGTCATGCCAGCAATTGTTTTTAAGAGAAAAAAAAATTGAAGTATAAGTCAAAGATCTGAGGCCACACTACTGTATGCAGATTAAGAGAGAGACAGATGAAGAGACAGACAGAAAGAAAGATAGACAGACAGTATTATCACTCATTTCATTCAATTTTCTTTTTGCAACAGTGCCAACAGACTTTGCTAATCTGACTTGAGGAACACACAGTCCAAGCTGACAATCACAGACACTCTGTGTGCTGTGTCCAATGACAAAACTGTAAAGCTCAGGGGGGAACCTCAGTCCAAAGACACAAACCAGCCAGCAGATGGAATCCAGATGCATGGAAAGCCTCTCTGAAATCACTCCCAGCAATGGCCTTTAAAGATGAGCCTAGATTACATGAAGTGATGCGCTAAGCCATTGCTGTTTACTGTACGCAACCAGCTTACAGGTCAATAAAAATGGCTGAGAGACTGGTGTGGAAAAATGGCCTCTCTCAATTCCTCTCTGCCTTTTTCTCTTCCCCAAATTAGGGAAAGCATCTGGGGCAGACAGCTGTCTGCTGAGGAAATGGATCTAGAGCAATTCTTAGTGGACTTGCTGCATGGTAGTTTTACAAGACACACTGTGTGTGTGTAAGCTTGAGCCAAACAAGCCGAAGCAGACATCACACAGCGCTGCTTTGTGATGGCACGTCTACTGGGCCCGGAGTGCACCAGTGCCTTTGAGGCAGAGCCGAGAGAGAGAGAGAGAGAGAAAGGGAGAGAGACAGAGAGACGTGGTAATGAGGTTGATGACTAGTCATTACCCGTCTCTGTCGGAACGAGTGGAGAGAATGATTCGGTGCTGGCGGAGGAGGTGAGGGAAAGGGGGTGACTGCCTGTGAACTCCATAGATAAGAGGGGCGGGCGGGAGGGCTGAGGCGGGAGGGGGAAATTACCCTATCTAGCAGACATCCTTCCCACCACGGGCTGTCTGAGGCCAAACCACTGAATGTGTGAGGGAATAACAAGGTTTGGACGAGTTTGACCTCATTCGCCAAATAGCCAGTTGGATTCCTCGGAAACCTCAGTCCTACCCACCCCCCACGAGCCAATCATCATTTCACAAGAATATCAAAGCCCTGGGTGTTCGTCCAGGAGGCTACAACAGCACACTTCTTTGGAAACAAAATCCATAGAGAACAATTGGACATAAAACAGGAAAATTAGTAACAGATCTTCCATACTGTATGCTCTGTTAGTCTTTCTTCCCAACTAAGAGATAGGAAGATTGAGAGAGAAACAGAGACAGAGAGAGAAAGAAAGGGTAAGTGAGGGAGAGACACTCACCTTAGTGTTGATGTTGCCGTGAACGACCACTGGAAGGGTGTCGTACATAGTGTTTCTCACACGCACCCTGTCTGTTGCAAATTTGAGCATAACCTCATCTGCAAGGAACATGAAAACAGGACAATGATAGGATCTGAAAATACTAAACCAAATATGCACATGCCTTTGGCATTTTGTTGTAGTGTCAATGGAAGAGCAACTCTCTAAATCACTGAGCTTAACTTTTAATTTGCATGACATGGGCGAGGATAGTTGCTCTGAGAAAAACAGAAAACAACCAATATTATGTAAGAAAGAAAACTCTCCATTGTCAGATTATTGTAATGCTGCTCACCAATTGCTCCATTTAAATTCTGGAAAATCTGGCACTTGTGATCCAGGGTCATGTTAAGTCTCTCCTAGAGGCAAGCAATAGAGAGAGAGAGTGAAACACAGAGAGAGAATGGGAGAAGAGAGCAAGAGGTAGGAAATTCTCCAACCGTTTGTCCCCAAGTGACCGATGCGCTGTTTATTTTTAACCTGTTTGTTTGTTTTCTGAGGGTGTGATGTGTTTCCATGCATTTTATAAGTACATGCGGCGGGATTACAAGCTTGCTTGTAACTCCAGTGCTTGTAACTTTTTTTTTTTGCACGCAGCCCTACTCTTTGCCCCGTCTCTGACCCGCAGGTCCCCCTTACCCGCTGCTGAGGATCCACATAAAGTTTGGTGTAGAATAGCTGGTCATCATCATTATCGTGCAGGTCCCACTGCTTAACGATCCAGTTGATGTAGGAGGCGTAACCGATGATGCCTGTGAAAGAATTCAGATGCTCTCAACACTTATGGCTCAATAAAGTCAAAGTATAGGGTAGGTATAAACCCAGTATGTAAAGAAGTTGACGTTACTGGGGCAAGCAGAGTGCCGTGGTCCTCCTATGTGTCAATTAGGGGGGACTGTAAAAACGCACCAGGGCTTAAACTGGGCAAGCTTAGCCTGGCCCTGCGGCAAGCACCTTCCACAAGAGTGCGACCTCTGGTAAAGGCTTCAGATAAACAAGCTACAAGTGATGGGCGGCACCTTGGCCCATGGCTGTCAAACCGCAAAAAAGGGGGCAAAGACAGATTTTTAGACCTTTCATGCCTGGTTCCCAGACGCCCTCCAACTAGATTTTGGTTGCCTTGACTTTCTACAGAGACTGGTGTCTGTTACATCTCTCCACATAAACACACACACGTACAGTACACACACACACACACACACAAACATACACATAAACACATACAAATACATGCAAACACTTTATCTGTGTCTCTCTGCCTTTCTGTCTTTTTCCTACAGCTTTCAATCGTTGTCATCTCCCATCCCTGGAGCACAGTGACCACAACAGAAAATTGCAGGGTTTGGCTATGTCACTGGTCTCTGTGCAGTTTTAGGTACCATCATTAAAATGCCCTCAGACACTGTAAACACAAAGAGAGGGACAAATACTGCTCTTGTGAAAAATGAACGAAAGAAAGAAAAAGTGGAGACCAAGAAAACATTTTCCAATTGTTTGGCAAGAGCAACGTGTTAACTTCTATTTGTTTCGCTGCGAGCGACCAAAGTGCCAGGGCACTGCAAACAGCACCTTCTGTGCCAAAGTTAATTACCGGGGAGAAAGTTATGTCTGCCAAAGGCAGCTGAAACTACTAATATTCCACTCTGGCTGAACGTAGCCTTACTGTATGTGTGAGTGTCTCCCTCAAGAACATGCTGTCTCATTTCAAATGAAGATCATGAACTGGATTTGAGAGCTCTTCAGCTGATGACTACCAAATCATTAATAGAAAGAAAACCCTCAGGGCACTCAAATGAGAAAGCAAACTGGGCTGATTTTATTATAAAGAGTGAGAGGCACGATCCCTTTACTCTTTAAAATGGGTACGGGAGAATTGCATCACTGCATTCATTTGGGTTTTACTGCAGGCTTTGATTTGTGCCCAAGATAGTATTTAAAGAGATGAGCATTTAGAGCAGCAGCATGTGTGTGTGTGTGTGTGTGTGTGTGTGGGCCTCAGAGGCTGCTTGTCTGGACCAGCCAAGGGCCATGACGAGTGAGCCATAAATCATTGGCTCTCCACATTACTGAAAATTTCCAGCCTGTGCCTATTCGTGTGACAATAATAAATAACTTCCATATCTTTTGTGGTCATCTCCATTCCACCACACTACAGTAAGAAGTGGCTGGAAACAAAAAAAAAGGGGAAGACATCGCAAATGTGTGAATTCATTGTTTTTTTTACTATGGCTTGATTTATCCTTAGCCCCCAGTGAATAACTACATGCAGCTTACTTGGGCTTTAATTTTAATACAAGACTGTAAAGTAAATGCCCCATTTCCGAGAACTCTATTTCATAAGGTTGATGGATCCATGCACAACAGTGTAAAAGGGCTCTAGCATGTGCTTTTAATATTGCTCCTCCCCTCCCCTTGTTTTTCAGCGGCAATTTATCTCATTCTGTTCCCTGTGGTACTCAGGGGAGGCCAACACATTGAGTTCATCCATGCCCTCTCTCCTCTACTCCCTTGATCAGGTCTGCCCCCACATTCTGGAGAAATATATTGGCCTAGAGGACACTTGTCCACCCCTGTAGCACAATGTCAAAGTGAAATGTCCAACTGAGACCAAAAAAAAAAAACTTGCTGCTAGGATTTGGACGGTCAAACCAGCACTGCCATGACCAACCCTCAATTTCGCATGAACAGTTCGGGTGCCGAGACCAAAGCAAACACACATGTCATTTTAATGACATCGATTTCTCAGCGATGTGACAGGGCTAACAGAAGTATGACTCACAAAGGGACAATTACGGTGGCCAGGGTAGCAATTCTGCCCTCCCAATTACTAGGCATCCAAACGAGCCGCAGGATTTCCAAAAAGCACTGGCCACACATAGATAATGGTCTTATCAATAAATAAACATAGCTCAGTATGGTGAAGCCCATTTAAAGTTTCCTGACCATGGATCAACAGTGGATAAAAGGAAAAGTAGGGAGTTCAAAGTGACCCAAATAAATGAATGCGCTATTCACGTAATCCCCAAGACCTGAATGGACCAGTATATCCAAATGTCCTGCAGGAAATACCGCGACTGAGTTACCAGCCAATGGCAACCGGCTTTGAGCGCAAACACATTCTTTATCTGCTGTTTTCCTTGGACTGGCGGAGATAATGAAAAAAAAACCTCTATTTAGAGGCACTGTATAATCTTGTTGCTTACATTACTCTAAATTCTGCCTTGACAAAACAATGGTGGACAGCAGTATAGAGGAGAGGGTAAACAATGGCTGTGTGTTGACAGCTAAGGCTGGAGAGGTCATGGACTCCCTGCTGTTGGCTGTGTGGCGATGCTCTAATCAGACTGGATTTCTGCATCCACTGTGTGGTTCTGCAAGATGGAGGGAGGGTTAGTATGCATGAACTACGTAGATTGTTTGTGTGTGTATGTGTGTGTGTGTGTGTGTGTGTGTGCAAATGTATGTGTGATTAGGAACCTGTGCTGAAAGAGTACAAAAAAATGATAATGTGCAAGAAGGTTATTGTCTTATAGGACTGCAAATTTCTTACTGGATGAATGTGTGGCTAACACTTTTGTGTATGTGTGTGTGTGTGTGTGTGTGTGTGTGTGTGTGTGTGTGTGTGTGTGTGTAGAGGCTTAGTTTAAGGGTCAGCAGAGCAACATTTCACATAACCAGAGGGAACGTAAAAGTGTTGAAGTATCTGGACTTCAGGGAATCACAAGATGGATCACTTGTGAGCTCATGCTAAAGGCAGCAGAGCGTTCTACCCCACACCACCAACCCAGCCTCCATGGTAACAACCCTACAGTAACCTTGTTTCAAAAGAACAGCTTAACACAGATTCAAGACCCTTCTGTATGCCAGGCTCACTGAACAGCCTGTAAACAGCCTAACAGAGCCATTCCATTCTCTCAACATGAGCATTTAAGTGATCAAAAGCACACCCACAAGGATGTCAATCAAGGCTCCAAAGAACAAGATGCGTGGGGGAGGGGAGATAATGATGCTTTTATGGCTTAAAAAGCTTCACACTTTTCATATTGGATTAATATCTTAAGATAAGAAGAAAATATAAGAAAGATGTTTACTAATTCTCAAAGAAATGTTACAATAGCACTGTTCTATGTAAGCAGAACACTAAAATTGAAAAAGAGAAAGAAATGCGTTAAAAAGAAAAAGAAATGGTTTAACTATTCAAGTCATTCAGTGGTGTTCCTGGAAAGTGACTTGAGACCATTTTTACTGATGGTCTGTCAGACATCAGCAGGACAATACAAAAAAAACTAGAAACACGCCACATTAACGGGCCTCTAAAAAAACAAACACAACTTCCCATAATCCCCTAGCAGCCTGAGTTCTCTACTCACCTCCAGAGTTGAGGAAGCGCTTCCCACTGCGCACAGAAGGGTACTTCTCTGCGAGCCTCTTATCAGGCCAGATCAGGCCCTCAGCAGCAAACATGACCTTGTGATTGGCCTGCTGAAACTTCCGCAGAAGCTCCTCGGGGCTTCCAGCAAAGATAACATCATAGCTGTGGAGAGAGAGAGAGAGAGAGAGAGAGAGAGAGGAAGAGAGAGAGAGAGAGAGAGAGAGAGAGAGAGAGAGAGAGAGCGAGAGAGAGAGAAAGTGAAAGAGAAAGAGAGAGAGAGGGAGAGAGAGAGAGGCCAGGAAAAATAAATGCTAGAGAATCATCATTGGCTTCTTCTTAAAACCAGGAAACCAGACTGACTGTGTCTCTTTAAAACCCTAGGGTCCCTTATTATGCAAGTGCAAAGGAATTCACCGGAATGCTGGACCACTCACTCCCTTGGCCCAGTTTACTTTGACTCTGCTGCAAATGGTGAGAAACATGTCAATATGACATTGAGCAGTTGTTCAACTTCCTCCAGACAATCAGCCTGCGCTTTTCAATGGCAACTCAGGCATGAGCGTGGGTGGAGGTGCTTACTGCACAGGTGTTTAGAGCGCACATTACAGGCCCCATCGATATTCCCCAGCGTGAGGGCTACTGGTGAACTCATCAGACCCAATTCAGGTAAGGCAGACCTAGCCATCTGGAGAGCACATGAAAACACTACACATGCCGATGCTACTCTGTTGTTGGCATGAAACAAAGTCCCATGTCTAGTATAAGCCTATTAAAGTCAATGGAAAAGTGGTAAAGAGCTGTAGTGGTAAGTGCCAATTGTTTGCAGCAAGAATAAAATTCACCCGCCTTTTTTTGTCTCTCTAAAAGTTGGATGGAAGGAACAGAGGGCACTGGGGTACGTTTGCTTTGATGTTTGTTTTAGTAAGTTGCTGGGTTGACACAGGACCCCGCAATTCATAAATAAATGCATGAGGAGAGTTTGATAGCAGTATAAACTGAGCTCAGATCTGGGAGCCTTTTTAAAAGTAGCCGTAAATACAGTAGCAAGTCTCCACCTTCCCCTTACCTATACGTGTAATTACTGGGGTTGTGGTTGGTCATAGTCCTATAATAAGAACTTTCCATGAATGTGTATATGGGAGGGCATCATTTATCACTTTCTACCATCAACAAAAAGCTGCTTGTGCAGCAGGTAGAAAAAGCACTGTGAGCGTTTTTGAACACCATTTTACACACTGATCATTATAATTGATGGTGTTGTACCGTTTGTGGATTGCCAAGGCAGAAATGGGGGCGCCTAATTTCACACTCATATTATACGTGGCCATTCTACAGTTTCAAATGGTGTGTAACTGCAGCATATTACTTAAGGGCCCTTCATTATGTCTGATTAAGTTAATTGACCAAAACACTAACTTTTGGGTGGGGACAATCATTTAGAAGAACCCACAGCTATCGCTGCGTTACATCTGAAAAATACTTTAGATCTTTTATTTTCGTTTGGTTGACACACAAGCACTCACACGCAAACACATACAGCCTCATGCTCACACATGTAATGGGAGGTTAAATTACTGCTTTAGTAGTGCCAGTGACCTTTTACATATGGCAATAAAAAATCCACACCTAACCGAATTAGAATTTGGTCCACCTCCGGTGTCAATGAAGTAGATTCAGTCAGAAGGTATCTACACCCAATATATAGCCATTTTGGGCAGGGCAGAATGGTATTTATAAAAAGGGGCATCTGGTTTCCATAAAGTGTGAAAATGGAGAAAAAGAAATCAACTTCTGCCCTTCTGAACTCTCATTCATAATTAGCTGCACCCCAAGGACTAAGCTTGGCCTGTCTTTATACAGTACGGCTGCTGTGAGCAGCCTGTGAACGTTGGCAGATGTGTGTTAGTCTGGAGAAAATGAGCTTAAACAAATGACTGCAGTGGGAAGCATCTCATCTTGCTTCTGCCCTGTCTGGGTCCTATTTCCTGCTCATGACACCTCGGCGGTCCGCACCTGTCCACGAACAAAACCACCAGGTCCTCTTGGTCTGCCCGAGACTCCATGGCCTCCTTCAGTAGTCTGACTTTCTGCCCGCCACCAATGGACCTGCCCACGTCTCCCCCTCTCCAGCCCTCTCCCATGCCCAGCACCTGTAACAACATAGAGAGCGCTGCCGGTCAAATCCTTTGGGTTTAAGGTGCATCTCGTTTTGCCATCATCAAAACAGCAGAACTGGGGCACTGTGTGATGGAGAGTTCATTAGAGCTGAACAAACTGCAGATGGCTTCGTTTAACATTCTCCCTTGGTGATAGGACTGATTGTTGCAAATTGGAAGGTTATTTTTAGGACTAATGAGTGCATTAGCAGAGTATGTAGGAGACAGAGAACAAACTTGGCTTACCTTCACAGTATAGTTGAAATAATTTGCTGACTGCATGAAGCGATGAAAGCCATCAGTTTCTTGTGTGGCAACAGTAATCACAAGTAATTTGTCTGTTGACATAAAAGAGAAAGAGGAAAAAAACAAGGTCAAATCATAAATGAACACATACAATTCCTGTCAAGTGTCTCTGGACTTCCTAGGAATCATAAACCAGGCCTAACCAAAGGCATAACTGGATACAAGTATCATACTCTTAAAAGAAACCAAAAAAAAAGTCCTAACCAAACTCCTGGCTTCATTTCCATGAGGCACTCCACCAAAATGTATATATGCTGTTATTTTTTGGATCCTGAAGTAGAGGGTGTACAGTTACTCCAAACCAGACCACAACTAAACCTCAGACCTATGTAAACAAGTCAAGAACTGGTCTCAGCTCTAGAACACAAGAGCATCTCAATATAAAGGAATATCTCAGGTTCCCGCAACATTTCCGCTCGGCTCTGGAGACGACGGAACACCAAAGGGAAGTGGGCACCACAGCCTCATGAGAAAACAAATCCAAAGGTCAAGGACATGATCTGGACCACGTTTGGCCAATCATAAATCATCTTTAAGAACTGTCTAGGGAACAGTCCCAGAGAAATCTTAAGAAAACAGCAATGTGGTGATTGGGAACTAGGGCCTGTGTACACCATACATCACAGGGAACACTATCCAGTGTGGAGTGTCTTTGGGGTGTTTGTGCAGAAAACCACCTGAGAGAGGTAGAGAGGTGTGGGTCAGAGGGAAAGGCTTCACAAGAGTAAGAAGAAACACGGTCAGAGGAAAAGACATTAGTCCTTCTTGAAGTGCGTTATTAACTGCCTAATTGCATATTTTTGCTCCCCTTTGTACAGTGTAGAAAGAATAACAGCTCTATTTTCTCTATTCTTTTACACCAGAATAAAAAAAAAATCTTCAGACTTAAGTATGACCAGTGGAAAAAATGGTATTAAATCTCCTGATTTGACTTTCATACCAATTGTCCTCCAAAGACTCCCAGGGACGCTTGTTAAAACAACAAAGTTGGTGTAAAAAAGGGAAGTCGTAAGCCATACGACTACTTTGAGATTTTTGCCATTCTCCTTTTTTTTTTTTTTCTTCCTTTGATCACTGGCAGGAAACGTTGATTTCACTTTCAACGACAATAAATCACTTCTGCAGGCACTGGGAATAGGGTGTGTGTCTGTGTGTTGGGGAGGGGGGACCGGATATCCCAGCTGAAGCCTGGGCCATTTTTAAAAGAGCTACAGAGTCATAAAGCATGTCAAGAGCAGAAGAGGAGATAAATAAGCCAGTGGTGATAAGGCAAGGGTGACAATTTAATGCAGACTTTAGCCGTCACTGACTCACACTGCTCAAGGTTTTTTCAAGACAAGAGTGAGACAGCTGAAACCAAGTATACTGTAAGTGCTTATCTGCCCAACGTGAGAATTGATTTATTCAGCATTGGCAGGGATTCTTACAAAGCTCTTCCTACTTTCTAAGAAGAAATAGCGGTGTAATGTACAGTGAACACCTTTGTTGATTTTGGGTTGATACATTTTTGAGACATAAATGAAAAAGAAAGGATCACTGGCATCAACACACTTATCATGTATTATGAGGGGCCGAGGGAATTTAATGTTGGAGTCATAAAATTACTTTATAAAGCCCATAGACAACAGGGCGGTGATGTGGGAAGTTATCCAACCAGAGAACTGCTTTGAGTGAAGCCAGGCACAGAGAGTTTGTGACTCAGGGTCCAGTGGGATACTCTGAAAGAAACAAGCCTTTGCCTCTTATTTCCACCCCGAAGGTCGGCCCCACCGCCTGTCTGCATTGCTTTGCCATTCGCTCCCGCCAGTCTGCTTTTCCGCCATGATTCTATTACAGGCCGTATTAGGACTCCGTCTAGCCCTGTAACCAGGCCACTGGGATGGCAGCCGACCATGAGTTAGCGGGAATCTGGACGGAAAAGACTCAAGTCATAGCCGCAGCGCACTTTTCCAGGGCTAGGAGGAGACTGAGACATGACTGTTCAGGAGTGATCACGTAATGAGTTCACAAGCAGGCGCCCCCCCCCCACCCCCCCCACCCCCCAAAAAAAAAAAAAACTCTCTGTGGGGTGAGGGGTAATCAGGGAGTGTAGAGCCCAAAAAAGGCAGTGAAAGTACAGGAAGAGTAAAAAAAAAAAAAAAAAAAAAAAAA
>JAVQKI010294909.1:0-11313 GCA_036025975.1 Nematalosa erebi
GGAGACAATAATGAATAAAATATAGATTCAAGGTCTGAACATATCCTGCTAAAAACAACAAATACATAAACAAACAGGTGATCCTCGTTTGACAATGATACAAACTGCATTTCTTTAACTCACAAATATTCCGGAGAGGTAGATACACATGTATTACCAAAACATGAGGTGCCTCTTCCCTTCGCATGCACAATTGCCACCTAGCTTCTCCCAAGTGGCTTATGGGTATGTTTTGCTTCCCAGAGCCTGTGGGGAGTTGTCCCTGAGCGCCCCATTGTGAGTTGAGCGCAGAGCGCCAGGCAAGCTGCCATGGAGGGCCACTGCTGCAATGCTGCCACTGAAACATGCAAACAAACCTTTCACATCTACCAACATAATTCATGGGACCACTTTGCTTTACTATGCTCACATTTCAGAGCCTTAGGCATAAGACCTGAAGCAGACATCCATTATGCATCATACATAAAAAAAGATTACTAGTTTCCAGATTGGGGACTGCAAGTACTGTACTTCCTGTGGTGCGTTCTGTTTGGTTTAGATCACTAGATCAGCTGTTATCCTTATAGCATATCAGCAATATTAAAAGAGGACAGTGCAATTAGCATTTAAGTGTGTATCCCACTGTTATTTGTAGGTATAAAGTGTGCATTACCTGTGTGTGTGTGTGTGTGTGTGTGTGTGTGTGAGAGAGAGAGAGAGAGAGAGAGAGAGAGAGAGAGAGAACAGGATTTCCTGTCTTTCTCTTCCATGTATTTGAATAATTAACCAAGCCTCCCTGGACCTGCCTCAGGTGCCAGAGGACTGTTGGCTTCAGCTGCAGTTTCTATCGCCCAAGCCACGCTGACATGCAGCCAGTGCAATTTTACACTCTCTGACTCCACTTGTAAGAACATTTCCCCACAGTCTCCTGCTGCCTCACAATTGTGCCTGAGATGATTCTCAACATTCTCCACACCTACTCGCTTTTTTTTCACCATGTCATTGCTGTTCATTCAAGGCATACAATAAATGTTCGGTGTGTACCATATAAACCTGGTTGAATAACCCAAGATCTTTGCTGAAAGCATCTTGACAAAGACAGATCCTCCTAAAGCAGTCGTATATCTACGATAACAATTCCATATTAAATCTAGAGTGACAATGGTGACTATGCGTTGCTGCTGTATAACCTTCCTAATAACCTGAAGCTGGTAACTTGGTTGGTAACACCAATGTTACATAGTATGTCAGTTATTGTACGCTTGATGTCTTTTCAGCTGGATGGCTCAGTACAGTGTGTCCTCTCAGTTAGTTTCCCCCAATGGCTAAAGCATGTAATCCCAATTCTGTAAATGAGGGAAATTCAACTGCAGTTGGGACATTTTCTTTTGTTTGTTCTGTTTACCTTTCTAAGCTTTTTCTCCTTCTTCCCCTCCTCAACACCCCACTCCATCCCTGAGCCTCTCATTCTTTGCCATGTGACAGAGATGGATCCTCTGTTAAGTATTGATTGTGGGTGGGGTGGTCATTTAGGCAATGGTGGATAGAGGAAAAGGATGGAGACAGGTTTGAGAGGAGTTGGGTGGGGTCGGGTGGTTCAGGAGTTTGGGGGGGATGGAGCCTTCTGTCTCTGCTTCCTTTCCCAGCTGTTAGCAGCAGAAGTGCGTCAGCTAGCCTTTCCACAGAAGTGTTGGCACATGGGGCCAGGCTGACTGTGCCTATCTCTATAGCTCTTCATCTTCACAAAAACACCCCCACCCCCCCACCCCCCCCCCCCCCAGTCTCCTGCTACACCACCATCTTTTTACACTGACTTTGCAAACACATACACATTCTCACACATGTACAGTACACACACACACACACACACACACACACACACCCTCCTGTCGCTGTGTGTGAGAAGAGTTGCTAAATTGAATTAGCCCATAATGTCTGGTGTTCTTGAGCAACAATGTAGAGAGCCCATCCGTTATCTTGTCAGGACTTGCTGGCTGGTGCTGTCTGCTGTTGCTTAAGGCTTTTTTCCAAGCTGACTGGAAAGCTGTACCATTGTGTGTACTAGACGTGTGTATGTGGTGTGTAGTTTAATGTGTGTATGTGTGTGTGTATGTTGTGTAATGTGTGCTTGTGGGGGGAGTTGTGTAATGTGTGTATGTGGGGGGAGGGGGTTGCTGGGGCTGGAAGGTGGATGGATGTCTGTCTGTTGGGCGGTAGCACTTGGCTCACTCTAGCAGGCTTTGCAGCCGGCACCAGATGGAGACTATGCTAATTGGTGTGAGATCAATGGACTTCAGCAAGCCTCCACAGCTGACCCGTCGCCCACCCCCCTTCCACAGGCACCCTGCTTCGGCCTCACACAAGAGTTGAAACTCACCCCACCCCACACACACACCTCAAAAACTGAACCTTTCGCTCAATTTATGGTGACCTCTGTTAGCCCTCAGACCAAAAAAAAAAAAAAAAAAGAAGTGAAAAGTAAACATGAATAGTGAGCAGTTGGCCCAGAGTGACTATTCCAAACCCTCAATGTGTCTCATTCAGTACTAAAGAGAGAGCTCAGACAAATATTCTAAAGTATTTACATGGATGGTAGATTCTGAGGAGTTGAGTTCCAGGCGTGTGCTTACTGTGCTGTTGTTCCCTCTCCCATGTCCCACTGCCTCTTTGGAATGAAAAGGCAAAAAAAAAAGAAAACTAAAATCTCAGTGAATGACGCTCTGTGAATTATTCAGCTTTGGCATTTCGCGGCTCTCCTGCTTTTCCCTGGCTAACGGGTTTTGTGTGTTTGTTATTATTTGATGGCGCTCTGTGAGCCATCCATAATTCATGACTTTCAGAAGGGCAATGCTGGGCAGCTCGTGCCAAGCCACATACACAAAGGTCTTTGCAAATTTCAATATTGTCGTGGAGTGACTTGGAATCATCAATCCATAATATTGATTCCAGTCCAGTCAAGCTTCATTGTTAAAAAGGGATGGCTCCGTTTCAGACAATTAGTCCAATTAGAGTGCTATATCACCATTTTCACCAAATAAGGCTTAACACTGTATGCACGCTTGAGAAAATAGATCTATTTATCACATCATTACATACAAATGACCTTAATGGGAATGCCCTATTTTACTCTCATAAAATTTCAACTACAGCTGCAAGAACCTATGTCTTCTTACTGTACACATTAAATCCTGGGAAGTGGCATGACCTTATACATGGAGTTCAAACCAACATTATGTGTGTCTTGTACTTCTATCGTAGACTGACAGGAGAATTGGTTCTTCTTTTGATAATCCATCCAGAGGTTTCACATACAGTAACAGGCTTGCAGCAGATTCAGACAGACAGTTCAAAACCTCAGAGTCCCTTCAGCGACTTAACAGAGATGAAAAAATAAACATCAAGATTATTTTCATAATTAAAAGTGTAACTTTCCTCCTTTGTGGTCTGATGTGGTCAAAGTAAATATGCCCTTCCTTTCTAATAACCTAAAGTCAACAGCTTCTGCTGACTGTGAGCCCTTCAGAGACTCAAATGTGGGAACATCATTGTATCTTATTGGCATCCTGGTGTCATTCTCCTCTTTGGTCAATTCTTTTGCCATTGTGAAATGCACACAAGAAATTTAGTTTCTGTTACAGGTTTACCCTTTAATGAACCAAAGCAAATGTTCAACATGAAAAAAAAAATGTAATCACACATAATATGTGTACTATCTCTACATTTCAGTTAGCCATCGTCTCAAAGGCAACAAAGATGATAGATTTTCTTGATTTTTAAAAAAATTGAGTTGTTTTTGGAGAACTAGGCAAGCGCAATAATCTAGATTAATCTTTGCTCTTGGGTATGAACCTTGAAATTACATCGGTATTGACATTATTTTCTTTAGTTTCTCTCTCTCTCACACACACACACCGATGTACTGTATGCACACATACACACGCACACACCTCCATCTCCCCTCTGTTTTCAGTGAATTGAAAGTTCACCTACAGAGGCAAATAGCTATCAAACTGATGTCTTTTGCCCGTGTCTTCCTGACTCTGACGACAGACTCGGCCTTGTGAGGCCTGATGCGGCTTGATGCAGCTCTTGGCCTCTCACCTGTGGATCCACGGCATTGTTGCAACAGTAAACACTTAGCATTGCCTATCAATTTGGACCAGTTTGGAACACCCCTTAGCACCTTTCCTTTTTGAAACAGAATGCAGTATGTCTCTCACATGGAAAGTCAGCTTCCCCACCACAGTATAACCAATAGCCAGACTTATCATGAACACATGATGGTATACTGATGGTATGATTTGATTCCTTGTGATTATTAAGACCTGTGTTTTGTACTGGTTTGAAGTTAGTCAGTGCTCAGCAGATGACACTGATTTTGTAATATGTGAAATAAGTCATGGTGGTTCATGGGCATCATCCCTTGATTTCTTTGTTTTGGGCTTGGCTTGTTTTGTCCTAAAGGTTTTTTCCTGCATCTTACTGTACCATCACTCAGTACTGACCAGTTCACCTGTTAATTCAAATCAGCTTTGTTGTTGAAGAATCACTGTGATTTGACATAGCGTTTGCTCAAACAATGACCTAAACACAAAATAGCAAGAAAATGTTTATCTGATGTCCAGATATTTTTATGAACAGAGAATTTCATTCTCTCACTAACCTTGTAATCTCCGATGTTACACCACAGGAGATGTTACACCACTCCGATGATACACTGGAGCTGAATGAATGCACATTAATCTAATGGAAAGTGGAATACTTAGTTGTAGGGTGTTCTGGTCAACATATAGAGGGTCGTTAAGGTCAAACTACTACATTTAAAATGCTGACAACAACAAATATCCCTCAATGACTTCTCTCACGCTTTCTCTCGTTTTGTTGGCAAACTTTTATCCATCTTTGCAATTGAGCGCTTGAACATCCCTTTCTAGAAACACCAAATTTGTGAACTACGGACAGAAGTTTGCCAATGACCCTTTGCAGAAACTCACCCGAGAGTGACAGTGCAGTACCAAAAAGCAACACAGACATGCTGCTAATTAGAAAACCTCCACAGGTCTGTTAATCATTGAAACTTGTCATGGACAACACCAACACACTGAAACGTTAAATACAGACTTACGCATAACTGTCACCCTTCCTCCTGCTTTCCACTCATATACACTCAGGAGTCAACCAGCACTCGTTTAACCCTGCTCCCCTTCTTAAATGAGAAGGGGGTGGATTTCACGGCTGAGCTCGGGCTACTAATTGGCCCCTGATGGCCTCCAATGGTCTCTTTTGCACCAGTGGCCCGGAAAGTCAAGTGGCGGGCGTGTTTCCTGTGACTCAGTCCACTGTTGCGGGGCTGACCCTCCTCCTCGCCGATGAAGGCGGACATTCTCACGGGCTAATGCGAGGACGGTGACTGGCACTGCTGCTGCTTTTTCGCACCCTCCAAATTGACTGCGAGCCTCTAACAACAGCTGAAGCTTCAAGTCTGGCCAGATGGTTGGACCACCGACAGGCTCCCTTACACCCTTCAGCCAGTCTGGCCCATATCAGGTCTCTTAAATTAAATACGAAGTCAGCGTGGAGCTATGTATATATATATATATATATAGAGAGAGAGAGAGACAGAGAGCTGTCTGAGTTTGTGGGTCTAGACCTCCAGCAGTTAACTCCGTTGCCTTCTTTGAGAATGAAGCCCTGCTTGTGTTTGCTTTATAGTCTGCACATACCAACAGATGAAATAATGGAACTTAGTGACTTAGTGTTTAATTAACAAAATGTGTTTTTTTTTTTAATTCTTTCTAATTGGCTAATTGTGTAATGAAGATTCGTTTCTTTGTTAAGACTTATAAAAAATATTTGCTTGTTAGGCCTGTTAGCAAATGTATTAAAAAAAGGCAAGGTGTCTTAAGCCTTTTTTTTTCCAACAAAGATGCGTTTTGTTATGTTGTTTTTAAACCCAATTTGCAAATTGTTCCTCATAGAATATCAGCAGTTCCGTCACAAACAGACCTTAACAGACCTCGCATTTACTTTACCATTTAAACTAAAAAAAAACAAACCCATTTTCTATCTCTAGCTTGTTTTAATATATTTTTTTTCTTTTCTTCTTTTCTTTAAATCCAAATGTTTCCAAAAGCATGGCAGGCTTGATATTTAGAACAAAAGCTGGTCGAGGCTGGCAGAATCAAAGGACTCTGGTTACTTTGAAGCAGCTGAGTGCTCTGTAGTTTTGAATATGCAGACCACCAGGGATATATTTAATAGACGTGGAGATGTGTTACATGCTGTTGCGCTAGCACCGGACCATATTAAAAAAAGTCACTGCTTTGACATTGCCTCTTATGCTTAGTCCAAACCAGATATGCACAGACTACACACAGCCACTCCAGAGAGGAATGTAACATCTAAGACACTTATCCACACAATAAGCAGCTGCCTGGCAGTGTGGATGATGGGGCATTTTGGTTTCTCTGTCAGTCCACAGACACATGTGAACACAACTGAAATGCTGGTGAGACAAATCGGAAATAACCAGACATAGATGTTTTTAGCCACACAAGACAAGGGGAAAGGTTAAATACTACCGTTAAACAGGCACTTATGAATGAACAAAGATCCGTTGACTGCAGCTTCATCAACAATGGGCGGCAACATAGAAAATTACTCTGAGCGCTTGGCAGGGGTGCCTCTGTATGCTCATGCGATGTGATAATTCCCGCAGCCTGTGAGAAAACAACAGAGGACAGTGGCTCCCTTCTGGGACATGGCAGATTAGATGGATTCGGCTCACAACAGTACAAATATGAAAGTGCCCTCAGCATAAAGCTTCCTCTCTTGCCTCTGTGTGTATGCACAGCCACGGAGAGAGAGAGAGAGAGAGAGAGAGAAAGAGAAAGAGAGAGAGCAATTGTTTGGTCGTCATGCTGTGTAGAACAAGAGGCATTGATATGACAGTGCAGAGGCCTGGCACCTCACCAGCTGACTGCAGAGGCAATGTAGATGCTTTAGCAAATGCCATTACCATCAATCTGGCTCATTTGGTATTCTGTCATCAGGAATATGTTCTTGTACTGTATGTGTGTGTGTGTGTGTTTGTGAGAGTGAGAGATAGAGACAGAGAGGGAGAGGTGTTTTACACAGCCCCAAGCCTACAGTAAGTGATGTCAGTGCTGCTGTTTTGTGTTTATCATCTGAGAATGCATGTGCTGAGGGAGGAGAGGCTTCTACAGTAACTGTTCTGCTGAGGTGTTTTAAGTCATTTGAACTGGTTATTGGCACGTTACGTTATTTGACAGTGCAATCACATCAAATCGCAAGTGTTCACATGAAAAGCATGGACATTCAAAACTTAATTTACCCACCCCCAATTTATCCAGCTTTTGGAAGAGTAACATGAGCTCTGATAGGAAGGCATACGTCAGGAGTTCACCGCTGTTCATCATAGTGCAAACAATGCTTTAGTGTGCCAGATAACCCGAGGAACTGTAAGCATTCTGCCTAGCCTCAGTGAGCTGATATGATGGGGAAAGTAAAGGTATGTCTTTTAATGAAAAATAATAAATACAAACTAAAGACACTAATAAAACAATTCCGTTTCCCCTCCATTGCATGCAGAGAAGGGTTGGCCACCAAGTCCACATATTGGTTAGTTCAATTGCATCTTAAAATACATAGGCACAGAATCACTATTCAACGGACAGTTGTTTGTTTAATTCTTTACTGTTGATTTCAGTTACTGTTGATTGACAGCTACAGATATCAATTAAAGCAGGCTTGTTCACGAGACTCAACATCCAGATTTAGGTATGAATAAATGTATAATGTACTGTAACAGATACAAATAGTGAAGTGGGAACAAAATGTGGCCTTGGCATTTTTTTGTTTTCACCAGCCGCAATTTCCACAATTACATGCAGAAATACTGTAGCAAGCTCTTGACAGCGCAGGGTGGCTATGTGCTCTCTGCAGGGAGTTCATTGTAAATACTGTGTTACTGTTACAAAAAATACTGTGTTACTATTACAAGTTGAAATGAGAACCCATCCCATATGTAGCCTAAATAGTTTCTTTCTTTCTTGCTTGAGACCATTATTAACCATGCCACAGTGCACAGACTAAAACAACTTAGCCTGCCTTTTGAGTTTGTGTCTACCTTAACAAGCCCCAGTCTCCCTTACAAGGTTGCCTTAAGTTTTCCTAATCCAAGTTGTTATAATTCAGAGCGTATTCGAATAAAATCTTGAGATCACTCTAGAAACTTACAGAGAGAGAATTTAAGGACCACAGTTGTTGCAACTCTCTGTCTCTACATGGATCTGATTTTGCCTCACCTGAATGTTCTGTTTATTTCTTCTGTTGCCATAGCAATAGCAGCACCACAAAATCTGACACATGCACAGTGATCAAGTAACATAAAGAATAGTCCTTTGTGAGTAAAGTGGTTGAAGGTGGTGGAAGGTTTAAACACAAATTCTTGTGACATGCTTTTATTGTCTGCCTCATCATTCAATGTGGAGCTCTTGATCTCACCCCATTGCTGGAAGTAGTGGCCCAGAGGCACTATCGATGCTGTGTGCACACCTTGCGGAGTACTTTAACCACAACAATAGTTTTCCTTCTTTGTATTTTTAAATAATTCTGTTTACACAGATGCACAAAAGCAGCTGAGGAAGGCTCCTAAGAACATGCCAATCAAACAGCTAATGCTAACTGATGGGGCACTGGGAAGCGAAACTGAAACAAAGTTTACTGTGCCTCAGTTAGCATTAGCTGCTATTTTGTAAATTTGGTCTACATTCTCTCATTCTCATACCTACCGACAGCTCTCAGCAACATCAAACATCAGGGATAATAATTGATTCACACTGGGCTTCTCTAATAATCAATGACAAGTTATGAAATCCAAAGAATCTCCCTGAAACGGCAACCTTGGAAACACTTCTAGACTGCTTTGTGAATACATCCCTGGGAGATCTGTCTGAACTGCTTGTGAACTAAATGTGTGTATGGCTCTTAACCAAATAGGCAAATAAAATAAATAAATGAGAAGACATAAAGTGTCCTCTTAGTGCTATGCTAAGTTGCGCTACAGCCGGCTCTCTGATGGGTTTGTTGTTAAGTGCTGCTTTGCGCCGTTGGGGAATGAGTGTGCAGCTGCACGTTGGCGTCGTTGACAAAAATGAAGAGCTCTGGCCTAAAGTGCACTCGTCTGTTTAAGCCTGCCATTTTGGAGTTTCAGCCCCTCCTGCGCACTCCCACTCCTTCCTGCGCACCACTTCATTTCCGGGCTCCATAACAGCTCCACTTGTGCGTGATGGAATCTTCCTCTTGTCCCAGGATTTATCTGCAGAAGCCTGATCCTTCCGGAAAACACCCGACAAGCGCAACACGGGCCTCCGTCGCATGTCTCAGTGTTTTCTGTGTTTACTCGCCTTTTCCGAGGCGTTTTTGCTCATGTTGCCGCAGTCGACTTCTGACAGATGGCTTTGCATTATTCATGCCGACGCGTTTCCCTAAAAAACCAAAGCCTTGCCTCTCCTCCCCTGCCCCCTTCCAACAGGGACATGACATATAAGAACTGTCAATGGCCTTAATATTTTACACAGTTGCCTCCCCCCTAGCGACTGATGTATTTTTCATTGGCGTGCACCGTGCTGAGTGGGCTCCGAGCAAGCCGGGCGCTTTTGGGGTGTCAGCGCCCACAGCATAGGCAGTGCCAGGGGTAGAGAGTGACGTACTTTGCTTTGCTGGAGAAGGACAGAGGGAGAGAAGGAGAAGAGTGGGGCAGAGAAGGTGGGGTAGCGGGGCTAGGAGGGTTGGAATGAGTTGCCCTTTTAATAATTAACTCCAAATATCCTAGGAAAACACCAGAGCAGATTTGACTTTTTCCCTCCATTTGGCACGCCCACTGAGTTATGCACCACAATTTCAATTATGAATTAAGAAGGGAGACAGAGCAGGAGGAGAGGGATGATGCACGGGAGCAAAGCATGGGAAGAGCGAGAGTAGAAGGTGGCCAAGGGAGCAGATACAGTAGAAGGCAGCAGAGGATAAGGCAAAGGAAAGAGGAAGACTGAGGAGGAGGAAGTGAGAGGTGCGTGAGTTCAGGTTATGGACGATGTTCTGACTGTAGGTGTCGTTGTCAGTCCAAACATCTGAGCCAGCAGCTGAGATATGTATCAGCATATGGCAGTTGCTGCACTTTACTGAATGTGACACACACAGACACACACAGTTTTCAAAGTCTGAAAACAAGCCCAGTCAACACCGCCCCCAAAAAAAAAGATGTCAATTTATCTAATGTGAATTTATACTTGATTAAGCTGTGATATATTGTAGATATTATAGAAAAAATAATGTTCTGCAAGGCGGTCATTATCGTGGAATAACTCCCGACAGAGTGATGAGAGCCCAACGCCTGTGGGGGCTCTGAAGGGAGTTCTTCCACATTATTACACGGCTCTTTATAATGCTGAAGATCGCTTCGTTCCCTTTAATGGGACTTCCCAACGTTGAACGGCCTGATATTTCTTAATGACGGACTGTTACTAAGTATAACAGACTGCTGTTAAAGGGTAGATTCGTTATTTTACACTTAAAGCCTTGTTTTCTGATCATTTAGCATCTGTGGTGTACTGGTCAGTGAGTTGGACTGGTGATCGGAGGGTGGCCGGTTCGACTCCCGACCGGTGTAAAGAGGAGGGTTGGGGAAGTGATTGGGCATTGCTTCCCCATGTCTGAAACACCACGGATGTGGTGCCCTTGGGCAAGGCACCTTAACCCCACAATTGCTCCCCGGGCGCCGGATCAAGCACCTCCCATGGCCTTGTGGAAAAAAGTACTGGATCAAACGGCTGCCCACTGCTCCGTGTGTGGTATGAACACCTTAATGTGTGTGGACTGTGGCCCCGAAGAATGTGTGTTCACTGCTCTGAACAATGTGTGTGTACACACTAAAGGACATGGACATTCACTACTCTGTGTGTATTTGTGTGTGTATATCCCACGGATGGGTCAAATGCTGAGAGAAAATCTCCTGAAAAAGGATCAGTAAAGTGTCTATTCTATTAAAGTTTATTTACAAAGACATGTCTGATCTTTTCCACCTCATTTGTCTCAAACAGTCAGATACTGTAGGTTAAGAGTATCCTTTACGTGTTCGTTTGACTTCAACTGACAGTTTTGAAAACTCTGAAATATTGTTCAAATGCAAACTTCAGTCATTATTTCCAGTTGGTGTGGCTGAGGGTTCTAACTCTGCGCTTCTTTTACTTTTTTATTTGTATCCATGAAATATGGTTTGGAAAAGTTTGGAAATTTACTGTCATAAAAGAATCC